>CM042411.1:16051617-16074117 GCA_023634145.1 Thymallus thymallus
CCAAAACCATAAAATGTTTTTCATCTTGAGCCTCGAACTCAAGGAAGTGATGAGAGGAATGTAGATGTGATTTTGCATGCAGCTCTAGACAGAAGGTGACATGGAAAACAAAATGATGCCATTATATCTGGGGAGATTCTGCAGTGAGGATAATATAATTGAAACAGTAACTTCTATCTGGTTTTGTCTGGTTTCCATTCTAGCTCATCTCGTCTGTGTTTTCAACCTATATCTATCCCTGGCTTATAAAATTCTACACTACATGAACAAAAGTATGTGGACACCTGCTAGTTGTTCCCCCTTTGCTGCTATAACAGCCTCCACTCTTCTGGGAAGGCTTTCCACTAGATGTTGGAACATTGCTGCGGGGACAAGCATTAGTGAGCATTAGTGAGGTCGGGCACTGATGTTGGGCGATTAGGCCGGGTTGCAGTCTGCGTTCCAATTCATCCCAAAGGTGCTCGATGAGGTCAGGGCTCTGTGTAGGCCAGTCAAGTTTTTCCAGTCCGATCTCAACAAACCATTTCTGTGTGGACCTCTCTTTGTGCACATGGGCATTGTCATGCTTAAACAGGAAAGGGCCTTCCCCAAACTGTTGCCACAAAGTTAGAATCGTCTAGAAAGTCATTGTATGCTGTAGCGTTAAGATTTTCCTTCACTGGAACCTAGCCCAAACCATGAAAAACAGCCTCCTCCATCAAACTTTACTGTTGGCACTATGCATTCGGTCAGGTAGTGTTCTCCTGGCATCCGCCAAAGCCATATTCATCCGTTGGACTGCCAGATGGTGAAGCATGATTCATCAATCCAGAGAATGCATTTCCACTGCTCCAGAGTTCAATGGCGGCGAGCTTTACACCACTCCAGCCGACGCTTGGCATTGGCATCTTAGGCTTGTGTCTGCTCGGCCATGGAAACCCATTTCATGAAGCCCCCAACTAACAGTTATTGTGCTGAAGTTGCTTCCAGAGGTAGTTTGGAACTCGGTAGTGAGTGTTGCAACCAAGGACAGACTATTTTTACGTACTACGTGGTTTAGCACTCGCCGGTCCTGTTCTCTGAGCTTGTGTGGCCTACCACTTCGCGGCTGAGCCGTTGTTGCTCCTAGATGTTTCCACTTCACAGTAACAGCACTTACAGTTGATCTGGTCAGCTCTAGCAGGGCAGAAATTGGAAAGGTGGAATCCTATGACGGTGCCACAATGAAAGTCACTGAGCTCTTCAGTAAGGCAATTTTACTGCCAATGTTTGTCTATGGAGATTGCTTGATTTTATACACTTGTCAGGAACGGGTGTGGCTGAAATAGCCAAATCCACTAATTTGAAGGGGTGTCACATACTTTTGTATATATAGTGTATTTCTCATTCTGGCTGTTTATTTTCTCTTTGTTTGTGTCTCTGTTCAGTTCTATGTCTCCATTTGTAGATATTACACTTCCACTCCATTGTTGATATAGTCCCAAAATGTTTTGCATGTCAGCAATCAAGTTTTCAAGATATATAACTTTCAAAATAGGAAAAAACAGCCAGTATGATGCAAAATGCTAACAATAAAACTCATACCAAAAGATAGGTTTGGGGTGGAATTTTCCCCAAGGCTCAGTGCTAGCCTCTGTTCAACCTTTACACAAATGGCCTGAGGACAACAGCAGCCATGGTCAAAACCAGGAACAACCTTATCTCCAAACAAGCTGGCTCAAAATGGGGCGCGGTCTTCACCACCCTTCATACCTCGGCACTAGCACTCTCATTCTCGGTGTCAGAGTAATGTGTCTGGTCAAGGTCATCACACACACACACACGCACACACACAGAGTCGAGATACAGCTAAACACCACCATTCGCATCCTCACTGGCATACTGCGATCCACCCTGCTTCCCTGGCTCCCTGTCCTGGCAAACATATCCAGCCCATGCCTTGACAACCTCCATCGATGGGGCATTAAAGCAAGCCCCTTACAGTATGTGCCTCTGGGGTGGAGCAAACCATGCACCACATTCTTGAAGTCTGTCTAATTTACAAATTTAGCGGAGGCCTACTCACCATCAACACAGCAGGACCGGAAGCAATGACTTGGCTAAGGGACTTTGCATTCACTAAATAAAAATATATGTTTTTCAATCTTCTACCTACCTTCTGTCTGTATTTCTAACTTGCATTTCTCTGTGTTTGTTCTCCAGATAATAAGTATGCCCCAGCGGTCACTCTGAATCAGCACATCTTTATTCTGGGAGGAGCCTACGCCCGGGCCATCACCATCTATGACCCAGACAAAGGAAACATCAAAGCTGGACCCAACATGAACCACTCACGACAGTTCTGCAGGTAAGAACCTATACGAACCAATATGAACCACTCACGAAAGTTCTGCAGGTAAGAACCAATATGAACCAACATGAACCTCTCACAACAATCTGCAGGTATGAACCAAAATGAACCACTCACGACAGTTCTGCAGGTAAAGGGTTTAAATGAACCAATATGAACCACTGTAGGGGGCAGTATGAACCACCACCATAAATGTTTGTAAGTTAGGGGTCAGTACAGGAACGCAAACTTCCTACAGGAATCCTGCTAGAATTGCTTTATATTATTAAAACATTATGTCAAAGAGTCATTAAGCAGGAGTCTGAAGTCATATACTGTAGATTCCGAGTCAAGTCATGTATAGTCTGTATAGTCCCAATCTTTGGGGCCCAGTGCATAGGATCCACCCTAGACAGATACTCAGAAATACATTTGGGAAGACAGAAATCCAGACAGAGATCTAAGTCTATGTAGCAAATGTACAACATAAATCACGCTATCAGAATTATTGATAAACCAGTCCCACACACACCAGCAGCTGTTCCACTACATTTAGCTTTTAGCTAGGTCTGACTGAATAAGACTGATGCTAGGTGATCATAAATACACACACACGCACACACTTAGCCCTATGCACCAACAGTCATTATAAACTAAACTAGACACTTTTCCGTGTCCTTGTGGCTGAGTCCCTGGCTGAATTATCCTTGTTTATCTTTAACAGACCAGTTGGGCTTTAGCCAGCACTGTGTCCCATTTGGATCAGCTGTGCTTTTTTTTTCTGACTGGATTTGCTCTTTATGTAATAATCTCATGGTGTGTTTCTCTCAGTGATGTGTGGCTTTGTGGTTGGTATGTTTTTTTTTTTTTTTTTCAGCTGTGCGTGCGTACCTTATGTAAATAGAGATTGCTACAGCCCCCAGCGGGATTACAAAACTGTAATCAGTTTACAGCTAAAGTGTTAATCCTCCCTCACCCTCACACCTCTGTTTCTGTTCCACACATCAAATGAGCACATTTGTAAAGATATTGTTCATAACTTTTCTCTCCCTCCACAAAGGCACATTTTAATTATGATCTCTCTCTCTCTCTCTCTCTCTCTCTCTCTCTCTCTCTCTCAACATATACAGTATATATGTAAATACATACAGTTGAAGACGGAAGTTTACATACACCTTAGCCAAATACATTTAAACTCTGTTTTTCACAATTCCTGACATTTAATCCTAGTTAAAATTCCCTGTCTTAGGTCAGTCTTAGGTCAGTTAGGATCACCACTTTATTTTAAGAATATGAAATGTCAGTGTTAATAGTAGAGAGAATGATTTATTTAAGCTTTTATTTCTTTCATCACATTCCCAGTGGGTCAGAAGTTTACATACACTCAATTAGTATTTGGTAGCATTGCCTTTAAATTGTTTAACTTGGGTCAAATGTTTCGGGTAGCCTTCCACAAGCTTCCCACAATAAGTTGGGTGAATTTTGGCCCATTCCTCCTGACAGAACTGGTGTAACTGAGTCAGGTTTTTAGACCTCCTTGCTCGCACACGCTTTTTCAGTTCTTCCCACACATTTTCTATAGGATTGAGGTCAGGGCTTTGTGATGGCCACTCCAATACCTTGACTTTGTTGTCCTTAAGCCATTTTGCCACAATGGGGTTATTGTCCATTTGGAAGACCCATTTGGTCAATTTATTTTGGTCATTATGGCCAAACAGTTCTATTTCTGTTTCATCAGACCAAAAAGTACGATCTTTGTCCCCATGTGCAGTTGCAAACCGTAGTCTGGCTTTTTTATGGCAGTTTTGGAGCAGTGGCTTCTTCCTTGCTGAGAGGCCTTTCAGGTTATGTTGATATAGGACTCGTTTTACTGTGGATATAGATACTTTTGTACCTGTTTCCTCCAGCATCTTCACAAGGTCCTTTGCTGTTGTTCTGGGATTGATTTGCACTTTTCGCACCAAAGTACGTTCATCTCTAGGAGACAGAACGTGTCTCCTTCCTGAGCGGTATGGCGGCTGCGTGGTCCCATGGTGTTTATACTTGCATACTATTGTTTGTACAGATTAATGTGGTACCTTCAGGCGTTTGGAAATAGGAGTGGCTGTGGAGTGGTTGAAAAATGAGTTTTAATGAGTTCAACCTAAGTGTATGTAAACTTCTGGCTTCAACTGTATATATATATATATATATATATATATATATATATATATATATATATATATATATATATATATATACACATACATATATATACATACACTGTAACATACAGTCAGGTGCATAATTATTGGCACCCTTGATAAAGATGAGCAAAAAAGACTGTGTAAAATAAATAATACAAATACTGAGCTATATTGTATTCTCAGAAAATGGGCGCATTAGAATGGCAGCATTGAAATCCCCAAGTTGACTAGGTTGATGTGCCCTTCAGCAAGGCCCTTAATCCTAATTTCTGCTGTAAATCACTCTGGCTAAGAGTGTCAGCTAAATTATAAAAATTCAAATATTTAAATATGTTTCTCTCTCTGCAGTGCAGTGATCCTGGACGGTAAGATCTACGCAACGGGGGGAATTGTGAGCAGCGAGGGTCCTGCGCTGGGCAACATGGAAATCTTTGACCCCCACACCAACAACTGGACACTCCTCCAGTCACTGCCCTGCCCTCTCTTCAGACACGGCTGTGTCGTCATCAAGAAGTACATCCAGAGTGGCTGAGATCGGTTCAGGGATGAATGAGTTTCCTGAAAGCTTTGCAGCCAATATGGCTTTAATTTCTATGGACAACGCAGACCCACCCACCCAGAACGGCAAAATGCTTCAGCTTCATTTGGCGAATTTCAATCACTTTTCCCACAGAACTGTCAAACATTGGGAGTTTGGTTGTCGAGAGCAACAAAATGCCATGTTAGCTACGAAGCTTTCGGGAAACTCCCCCCTGACCGGTTTGGTCTAGTTGGGACAGGACACTCTGTGTGCAGCTTTTGGGGGTCGATCGGTCAGCACCTCTGGACTGGACTATCCAACTAAACCCCCCCCCCCGGGACTTGATGCCAGTGCTGTTGTCTTTACCCCCCATCAACCCCCCTGTGCAGAATGTAGGCATCTTATCTTGAACCACTCAGCCATGTCAGGTAATGGTGCCTAAGCTACTGTATGTATCATATAGTGTAGCTTAACCCCCTCATATAGGCACAGGGCCACTCCAGACTAAAGCTCCTTGGTTTGTTGTTCCCAGCTTCTTGCTAACTCCTCTTCCGTTTAATACAAATAGTAAATTTAGTACCATCGTCTCAATTGAAATTGAAAGGCCCTTATCTGTTATGTGTTCGTGACTCAAGTATGTTAAAAGCCATCCCAGTCTTTGTTTTGACTCCTCTAGTTCTCTTTCCCATGGTTTATGAGGACATTCAGTAGTGACATTAGAAGGACAGGAGAATTGGTCAGATGTCTCAGTGCTTAAAGGGACAGTGAAGGGATGAGGGGACAGGAGCGATAAGGAAGTCCACAGGGTTTTAGAAACATATTCATGAAACAAAACTCTGTGACAAGAGAGAGCCACAGTTTATGAGGGAGGAGACTCGTTTTTTTCGTCTAGATGTTGTTTCCCCCCTCGGTTTAAAAGGACACGTTGGATACTTGCAGTCTCTTTTTGGGCCAGAAACATCACTGTTGTCAGATGACTTAACTGGAATGACTTACCTGGGAGTAGCAGAGAGGGAATCCATGAATTATGACGTCCCAGAGAGTCTGAGAAAGACACTCCAATGGGGGATTTCTCCTCCACACAGCCAAAGCACAATAACCACAAGTGGCTCCAAGGATCAAAATGTTTCACCAAATTTCTGTTTTTCCTCCATCTTTATTTTTGTTCCATCCTTTCTTTTATATTTGTATATCATTGTTGGGTGGGTGGGGTATGGATGAGGGTTGTGGGGACATTCTGTAAATACAGGAAGGAAAAATGTATATTTTAAAACCTGAAGGTGATTCTGTATAAATGTTTTTAGAAAAAAAAAACTTGATAGGTTGGACTATGGTGGGGCCATACTTGCGAATATTAGAAAACGTTTAAGGGCTCTATTCAATCCGCGTCACGGAAGTTCAGCTTTACAGCGTGATATAGTGGAGACTGCATTCACGCTTCATATGTCGGCTCAATCGGGAATTACCTTTACATTTCTGTCGTGGAATCTGTAACGCTTCAGCTTTACAGATTGAATAGAGCCTTATGTTTTAGTTCAATTTTAAGTGGCTGATGCTTAAAGTTGTTGACATAGTTGCACGTTATCAAAGCAAATGTAGCCCTATGCGAACCTCACCAGGTGTCCGTGATCATAAAAAAAAAATGTTGGTACAATACAAAACATACACATGACAACATCATACAAACATCAACTACATCACATCTGCCCAGACCCACTAGCATACACCCCCATCTCCAAGTGCCGTGATTATATCCAGTTCAAATTCCAATTAAAATCGTTGACCACAGGAGGTTGGTGGCACCTTAATTGGAGAGGATAGGCTTGTGTTAATGGCTGGAGTGGAATGGTATCAAACACATGGGTTCCATTTGTTTGATGCCATTCCATTAGCGCCTTTCCAGACATTATGAGCCGTCCTCCCCTCAGCTGCCTCTGTCGTTTACATAGTAGGACTTGATGGAACTCTTTTCCACGAGAGCGTCCTTTACAGCAGTCAAACAGCACCATCTGCTAATTACAGTTACTGAAACACAATTTTCGCCATTTGTGGCAAGTTTGAATCCCAGTTGATGTTTTTTCTTTGAACTGTAGAATTACATTTAGTGTGTTTTGAAGAGAAGTGCAACCAAAACCTACATTTAATGAGGAGCTTCTTGTCTCTTCCATACATCAATACATAAACAATTTTCGCTTCTATAGACTATATTACATATTACATAGTGTAGCCATACACTTACATGTAAAACGTTTTATAATCATTTACTTTGTCACATAGGCATTATTTGACTCGAGGTCCAACAGTGGAGCGTTTTTATTTTTCTCAAATAAAAACCTTGCCTCGAGGGGGATTTGAACTCGCAGCCATATCTCAGTCTGTGCTTACCACCTTAGTGCATCACGCCACCAATTAGTGATAGCAATAAGTGGTCAATTATAGCCATTTTATAAGACCACGAGCGTCTTGACTTAAAAAAAAATATATATATATTTACTTAATGTTGTATAATCCTCCATCTGTATTGCTGTGAAAGCACGTGTGACTTTGTCATATATAATGCAAAAACAAGTTTGCAGCCTAGTCAAGGATGCGATGATCATGCAATATTGGCACTTGAGGCAGACCGAGTGAAGGGAAACAAAAGTAAACCTTGATTTTGGAGGTTTAAATATATCCCTCTGGTGGTCAGGCTGACCTATTTCAAGAAATGCCATTAGTTTGTGGAGAAAAAGTTTGAGCTTTGATAGGCTGATACAGAATTTGTTATAGGAAATAGTCTCTGCCACTTGGTGAGGTTAGCAAGCATAAGGCTAGAGTGTGCCAGGTTATCTGATGGTTCGTGCTATTCGGGTACCTTGGGATACCTAAACCATAACCAAATATTTTTGTCACTAACCCAAGATAGACCAGAGCCTGCCGTTTACAATGAGAGCAAATTAAATCAGTGGGCAGCCAAGCGCATTCTAGGATTGATTTGCATATTTCCATTAGGGGACACCTACTCTGAAGTGCGCGTGTGCAAGAAGAATTCGCCCTTGCACTGCTTCTAAACAAAAAAAATTTAAACTTGCGAAATTCTACAAAACGCAGTCCACTGTTTGTTAAACTCTAGTTTTTGGAACAGGAAACTGTATAACGATATCGTTTCATCGATGAGAAAATGTGCAGAATGTCAGCAAAAATCTATCTCCTCCCAATGCCAGCAACTGGGCTTCCTCTGGAAACGCCAAGCGGATACTTCACATTTATACATCAGGTTAAATATCGGTCTCATTGTGCCAGAACCCTTACCTTAACCATTTTAAAATGTAAACTTCAATGGGGTAGGGACTTCCAAAGGATTCCGGATAGCAAGGACCATTATCTGATAGGACCAGTTAAAATATAGCGTTCTATCACATCCAGGTTCAATTTAAAAAACTTGTTCTAATGTTTGCAAGTTTGGCCCAGGTATGTCTGTAAATCTGTCCCCAAAAGGAGAAATTAACAAATGTTATTGAAACATAATACATATACCATAATATGATAACTGTTGAGTCGCAATTTCTGTTTGAGTGAAACAAGCAATTATGCCAGAGAAGGTTGTCAGAACCACAGTCTTGATGGGGTCTTATAAATAAAGCCTTGAGTGAATGGTTCTTTGAACCTAGCAATATCACTCATGTTTAACATGGCAATCCAACTGATTTTGAGGCGTATAGCTAACCGCTTCACAACCTCAAAGGAATCAGTTTCAAAGCCAAAATAAGTATGTTCAGTCATTTGACAGGCAGGTGCACTGCTCAATTAAGGCCATCCAGTACTGAGGGAATGAAAAATAACTCAACAAAGTACAATTTGCACATTTATTCAAGTATATCACAGCAGTTTATTTCAGAAATATAACCAAAGTTACACTTGATGGAGAAGAGGATGTTTAATGAACTTTAACCTTGAAGAAATCATTAAACATGGCGATGCTACGAAAACAAAACCTAAATAAATCCCACACGAAAGAGAAACAGCAGTAACTAATGTATAAATGAGAAACTAAATTAAGTTGTGATGGAAAATGTTATTCATTCTGCATACCGGACCAAATCAGCTTTAACTACCAGACAAAAATTGGTTGTTTGTCCAAACTGACAAATGTATAGACAAGAATTACAAGAGAGGATGACAAAAATATGACATTTTAAAAGCCAATTATTTTAAAAAGCAAAGGGGCTTGAACACTAAAAATGCATGAACAACAAAGGGGCATGAACAACAAAAATGCTGACAAACTTTGATGTTATTTCACAAGATGGTTGCCAAATTGAGTCAGCAATGCAAATAAGATCTACACTACCAACACGCTACTGTTTTTTTACATAAAAATTCCAATAAGTCAATGTTAGCGTCATTTAGTATGCAACAGTCCATAACCACAAAACTAAAGAAAAACAAAGAAACTAACATCAGCACAATGGAATAAATAGGAAAGTTGAAAGGTCATGTGTAGCCTGAAGAAACCTGAGACACCTGTAAACTTCTTTATTCCCCAACACACGCCAAAACCTGCTACCTCACTTCAGCACTGAGTAACAACTTTTGCCAATTTGTTTAATAATTTTTTAATGTACAAAAATACTGTTTTAAAGGATAAATGTAAAAACATGTCTAATTGTTAATAAATAAAATACAAATTTAAGCACCACGAGAAAGAGATTCAAGTCTGCAAAAACAATCAACCTCAAATGAAAAAAGGAGATTGTGGCTAGATGGACAAGACTAGCGAATAAGTGTTGTAGTGCGATCTGAAAGGAAAGCAATCTAAGGACGTCTCGGTCTACAGAACTGAAATATACAGTTTGACATTTCCGTGAAATTAAATACTGTATGTTTCGTCTCGGCTCAAATGCAATAATAGACAAACAAGAAACAAACACAGAAAAAGTGAGAAACAAACAAAAACTGTTGGGTTACTGCAGCAGCCACAGAACTTGTGCTGATTATCCAGTACCTTAGCTGTACGAGTGTTGCGTCAATAGTTTGGAACATGGCAAAATACTGTTTGCGCCTAGTAAACAGTTTGTCTTATTAGCATTAAAATAAATGAAGCTGAGGTAGCTTTGTTTCTCCATCTCTGCAGTATTCCAGTGCTATTTTGCATATGTTAATGTTTTATTATTTTAAATTGTTAAATCTTCACCTGGCCATCCAAGAGAAGGCAAATATGGAGTTAGGCTGGAAAGCACCGGAGGTTGGATCAGCATAAAGCAGGGCTCTACAACTCTCCAATCCTGGAGAAGAACTAGGTGTGCAGGATTTTGTTACAACCCAATTGTGGTCCAGACTGAAGAAGACCATGATTAGTTAGTTGGAACAAAAGCCAGAGTAGTTCTCCAGGACCTGTAGAACCCTGGCATTAAAGGTAGACTCAGTGAAATTCCATTGCAATGAGCAGCACCGCAGATATTGAGATGAGTGAGATACAAGACTTCCCTCTCACACAGTATCTGCACATGCGCAAGGGTTCGATTCACTCTTCTCAAAGCGTGGTAGCCAGAGCACCAAAAGAAGAAGATGAGCCTCGCGCTTCAACAGTCTTAGTTGTTGCGCAAATTGTCCCATTATGCTGTTTACTTTCTGCGACAATGTCATATCACAGAGTCCACTTTTAACAATGATGTGAATGTGAAAGACTGATGCTGGCCACATCTCGTCAAAACATGGACTCATCCATGGCCAAGGAAAGACAAGAAAAAGTTGAAAAGCAAAAATGCATATCTTTACCACAAGGTGAACATGGATGGGCTGGCTATAGCTGATTACACCCCTTCCACTACCATTAGATGTAGACAATCAAAAAAAAAAAACATCAACAAATGAATTAAGAAACAAACACTATAATGCTGTTTTATACTTCAACAGGGCACTGCCTTGAATGGCCTTTGTCATGGTCAGAAGCTTCACAATCAAGGCAATAACAATCCAAACATCGTTTCCAACGTATCATTAAATTGAAAAAAGTTTTTTTATGAATCAAATGCACAACATAATACATAGGTACTGTGTAAGTTGCTTATCTAAATCTTAGCGTTAAGATTTGTTTTCTTATGAACGCTGACTCAAAACAGGCAGTCACACCAAAACTCAGCACCTACAGTATTTGAGGGAACATTTATTTTGGGGGAAAATGTCACCACGTTTGCTGTGACACATTTGTGTCATCTGTCCACATGAAAGTAATAATACAATCCTACTGCCTTCTAAAAGACTGACTAACAGCAGATTTGCTTTCCTACTGTGAGCTAAGCAGAGTTTGGTAGTATAGAAGTGACTTCTATCCACTGGTCCTGGGTCAGATATTATTACACCACCGGCAAGGTTAAATTTAGGATTGGGAGTTTGGCCATTTGATCCTAGATCTGTGGTTAGTTAAGGGAAACTTCTACATCCAACTCACTATACTGCATTACATAGAACAGAGCAATTGATAAAAACCTTAACAGCTTTTCTTTCAGAAATATTAAAGTTAATTGGGGGTTAAATAAGCTAGGCAGTGCAAACTACAAAATGTGTCCAATTTAATTTGAATTGCTTCCAGTTACTCCAGTTAGGTGTGGATTGACAGGAAATAAAAATTAGCAGGGCACAGCTCGTGTGGAAGAAAAAAATTACACAGAATTACAGACAGAGCTGTGATTTAGCTACCACAAGCAGCACGTGTCAATCTGTTTGCTACAGCTGTGAAAAAAATAAAAATAAAAAGACTTGAATGTTAGTTTGATGTTCACGGCAAACTTTGAACAAATGCTTCCTCAGTTCCCATTGATGCATTTCAGTAACACCTTTATTAAGGGGGATTCAATGTTTTTGTAATCCATGTACATGCTGGCAATTGATTCTAGCCCAGCAGTGTCAAATTTATCCTACTGTATGGTAATGTTAAAAACATTTAATGGACATTGGACAATGTTTGGAGCGAGAAGGTGGTTATTAGAGCTATATCAAAAAATAAAAAAATAACAATGATTTATTAGATCCAGATGCTAATCAAACCAAGCTGCTTTAATGACTAAGTATGATCTGTAAGCTGTTGTATCTATGAGATGACTGGCCTATAATCTTGATTCAGTACTGTACTGTGAGATGACATGGCCTCAGCAATGGTAACAAGACAAGAGACTGTCTCAACCTCCAAGCTAACTGCACATACTCGCACTGCTGGTGACAATCTGTGCATGTGATTACTGTGTGTAGATGTACATGTGACTACATATGCATGTGTATAACTAAGCACATATGTAATTTACATGTGTGCGCGCACATATGTGTGTATGGCCAGTTCAAAGGTAGGCCTTCGTTGAGATATGACATCGCCCAATCTGTTTTGTTGGTTAGTTTCTGAGTTACTCCCAAGAGCAGAAAGGATTAGGATAGCACCTGAATAGCACCAGCAACGCCCGTTTCACCGTCCGTGTGTGCGTGTCCAGGAGTCTGTTTGGTTGTAGACTGGGTCCAACCAGGGTACCTGAGACTTTAGCACCATAGAAAAGTCTCGCCTCTGTCTCCGCTCTTTTGTCCCCCCCTTTCTGTCGTTCACGTTAAGACCAGGGCTCTATATTTGCTCTGTGTGTAAGGACCAAAAGGCTCAAAGGCTGGTCTCTGTCCCGCTTGCGTTTGTGTGTTCAGGGTCAACCTGGCTGTCTCACAGGAATGTAATGAAATTCTGGACTTTCCTCTCCATCTCCTGAAAAACAAAAGCATATCAAAACAAACAGATCAGAAAAGACTATATGAAGCACATGCATTATATCTGAATACAGACTTTTTAAATTTGTATATTTATTTATTTAACCTATATTTAACTAGGTAAGTCAGTTAAGAACAAATTCTTATTTACAATGACGGCCTACGCCGGCCAAACCCGGACGATGCTGGGCCAATTGTGCACCGCCCCATATGACTCCCTATCATGGCCGGTTGTGATACACTGTGTCCAGTGTGTCCAAAGCACTCCAAAAGAAGCATATGAAGTGAGGTGTTATTCTCAATGTCGTGAAGCATGTGAGTTTTACACATTGTAAGTGGATCCTAATAAAATACTAAATTGTAAATGGATGAGGTGAGTTTCCACTATACACTGTAAAGCCCTTTGAGACCTGTACAAAACATTGAGAACATCTGCTCTTTTCATGATGGACTGACTAGGTGAAAGCTATGATCCCTTATTGATGTCACCTGTTAAATCCACTTCAATCAGTGTAGATGAAGGGGAGGAGACAGGTTAAAGAAGGAATTTTAAGCCTAGAGACAATTGAGATATGGATTGTATACAGTGGTGGAAAAAGTATCCAACTGTCATGCTTGAGTACCTTCTATTAAGATACCTTAATAGAAAATGACTCAAGTTAGTCACCCAGTAAAATCCTACTTGAGTAACAGTCAAAAAGTATTTTGTTTAAAATATACTTAAGTATCAAAAGTAAAAGTATAAATAATTTCAAAATCCTTATTTTAAGTAAACCAGACGGCACTATTTTCTTGTTTTTTAAATGTATGGATAGCCAGGGGCACACTCCAACACTCAGACATAATTTACAAACAAAACATTTGTGTTTAGTGAGTCCGCCAGATCAGAAGCAGTGGGGATGTAACGAGTACTTTTGGGTGTCAGGGAAAATGTATGGAGTAGAAAGTACATTATTTTCTTTAGGAAAGTAGTGGAGTAAAAGTAAACATTGTCAAAAATATAAATAGTAAAGTACAGATACCCCCAAAAAATGACTTAAGTAGTACTTTACACCACTGATTGTGTGTGTGTGTGTGTATATATATATATATATATATATATATATATATATATATATATATATATATATATATATGTATATATATATATATATATATATATATATATATATATATGTATATGTGTGTGTGTGTGTGTGTGTGTGTGTGTGTGTGTGGTGTGTGCCATTCAGAGGGTGAATGGGCAAGACAAATAATGTAAGTGCCTTTGAATGGGGTATGGTAGTAGGTGCCAGTCGCAACGGTTTGTGTCAAGAACTGCAACGCTGCTGGGTTTTTCACGCTTAACAGTTTCCCGTGTGTATAAAGAATGGTCCACCACCCAAAGGACATCCAGCCAACTTGACAACAGTGGGAAGCATTGGAGTCAACATGGGCCAGCATCCCCGTGGAATGCCTTGTAGAGTCCATGGCCTGACGAACTGAGGCTGTTCTGCGGTGCAACTCAATATTAGGAAGGTGTTCTTATGTTTGGTATACTCAGTGTAGTCAACCCAGTCATACTGCAACTGCTTTTAACACTTACTTGTGTGTGTCATCAGGCTTGCCTGCTTTTATCACCCACCGTTCCTGAGGTATCAACCTGCTCTAGCGCCCTGCTTCTCTCAGCTCTGGCTTAAAGTTCTCACATCCTGTCACTGTGACACATACACTTCCGTAGTGTACAGGTTGACTTCCGTAGTGTACAGACTGAACTGTACGCTCCCACAGCTTGCCACTAACCATGACCACCACCACTGGCACACACGTGTCACTGTTATGAGTTGAGGCAGGCTAACGCTGGACATCAACGCGCAGTGTGCACTGAAATCTCTGCTTTCTTCTCCGCCTCACCTCTCCAGAATATCAGAGAACATTCCGTCGAGGGAAAGGTAGTAGTCAGACCACTGCAGAAGACTACAGAGCGCTATAGCATGGTTTGGTCCGCATTATGAACCCGAATAAATACATAACAATTAATACACTAGGCCTATAGGCTATACCTATGCTGCGTTGTATGCCTCGAGTAAATCTGAGCTGAAAAAACATTTCAGGCTATTACTTTAAAACTAGAACCTAATCTTAATTGCAGCATTTCAAACTGTACTATTGCGAGGTGCACCCGGGAACTAGTTCTGTACGATGGCGAGTGGTGGGGTCGATAAACCAGTAGGATTCTCCATCATTGTTTAAATTTCCAGTTTGGGAACATTTTGGCTTCCCAGTAGATTATAACTGTGATAGAGTAAGTATGTCGCCAATGCTTAATGAGAATAGCCTGTGCAGCTGCCAACACCTCAGACATGTTGACACATTTACACCACCATCACCCCAGTATTCCTACCACCGGAGCAAGACAGAAACACAAAAAACAACAACTTTGTCTCCCCTATGTATTCAAGCAACCCTTCCCAGCTGATTTTGACTGGGACAAAGAAGAGCAATAAGTATGTTTTAGCCATGGCTATGTGCCCATTCTCGGTGGTTGAGAAGAATAGGGTTTCAGCACCTCATGAAAGTGCTCGAGTCAGGTTATGAACTTTGCTCTCGCACCCATTTCAGCAAACTGGTAGTACCCGCTCTATACAAGCAAGCTAAAGCCAAAGTTGTCAATGAATTGGCCAATACACCCTGTGTTGTGCTTCCTACAGATTGATTGTCTCCAGGGCTACAGAGCTACCTAACAGAGACAACCTTACCCAGGAGTGGAAAATGAGAAGTACCGTGCTACACACACCCCCTTTCTCTTTGTAAAAAAACATTATAGCATAGGCCTATACAATGTCTGAGCCATGTTTACATATTGATTCCACACGCACATTACACATTATTTTAGTGTTGTTGTTGATAAGTAATCGTGAGTTTTCATTTAAGAAAACACAAAGTATTGTTATTCCTGATGGTGCTCTCATCAGGCATTATACGACTCATGATCATTTATGGAGTCAGGAATACCAACACTTTGGATTTTCTTAAATAAACAAACATTTGCTACAAGTAACTGCTGGCGTTTCCTGCTGTACGAAACCGAACTGTGACCCCAAAACGGCAATATGTACCGAACCGTGGGGTTGATGAACCATTACACCGCTAGTGACTGTGCTCTAGCCGGGTGGGTTGATGTGCTGTAGACGTGCCTGATCTGTTAAGCTGCCGTGTTAAAAGAAACAACTTTGCTCACGTTCCCTGGACAGGAGAAATACCAACACTGACCAGGCATACAAACAACCCTCCTCTCTCCAGCGGCCGGCCGGCCAGCCAGCCTGTCTGTCCAGTGTGTCCAAAGCAGCACCCCCGCTCTCCACTGACAGCACTAGCCAGAGACATCGCTACAGTATATGCCTCTAGTTAATACTACACAACATTGGCTACTCCCTCTGTCACTGACACATTGTCTGACACCCTCAGTGTGCTACAGTCATTACTACATTCAAACCTGTAATAGCCTTCAAACTCCATATTAGTTTTCAGGAACCAATCACACATCTACTGCAGGGGAGCATTTGAAGGGTCAAAGAAGCTTTTGTCTGTGTGTGTCTGTCTAACCTCCTGTAGCCTTGTCTTGTCGTAGTCCAGGCGGTGTTGGTAGATGCACTGACTGAGGAGAGAGAAGAGTCTCTCCAAGCGCTCCACGCTGTAGCCTTCACTCCTCTGTACCACTATGTCCAAGAGGGCCTGGGAGAGGAGAACACACACACACATTATACAATGTTATTAAACAACAAGCCATAGACCCGCACAAGCAGAACACAAATACAGCATTTAATGCAACAGGGAACATAAACACATACCCTGCATTCACATCACGTGTGCAACTCTCGCACACAGAGGTCAGCTTTATTAAAAAGCAATTAATATCAGAGGGACAGCTAATTAAGGCTAATCATAATTAGCTCAGTGTTTACATTTGTCTGCTACTTTAATTAAGCACTTTGGACAGTCAAAGACCCTTTCAATTTACCTGCTCAGTCTCAGCTTGCCACAGTGTATGTGGATCAAAATCCATAGACTGAAATAGCAATCACACAGCGACTAGATTTACAGTCATTAGATGCCACGCAAAAAAATAAACTGACAGGGAATGTCAGAAGAACAAGGCGTGGGCTCCTCAAAGTGAGGGGATATGGGTCTCTTTCAACTGCAAATAATGACACAGTGACTCTCTAAGAACACTTGGAGAAGTAGGACTCTCTCATTTACCCATCTTTCTCACTACTGTATCTATACTGAACAAAAATACAAATGCAACATGTAAAGTGTTAAGAATATATCAAGTAGCTGATTAAACAGCATGATCATTACACGGGTGCACCTTGTGCTAGGGACAATAAAAGGCCACTAAAATGTGCAGTTTTGTCACACAACACAATGCCACATATGTCTCAAGTATTGAGGGAGTTTGCAATTGGCATGCTGACTGCAGGAATGCCCACCAGAGCTGTTTTTCAGAGAATTCAATGTTAATTTCTCTACGTTGTTTTAGAGAATTTGGCAGTACGTCCAACCGGCATAACAACCGCAGACCACGTGTAACCACGCCAGCCCAGGACCTCCTCATCCGGCTTCTTCACCTGAGCGGAAGGTCTTGACCTGACTGCAGTTCGGTGTTGTAACCGACTTCAGTGTCGCGCTGCATGAGGCAAATGGTGGTCAAACCAGATACTGACTGGTTTTCTGATCCACGCCCCTACCTTTAAAAAAAAAGTTATCTGTGACCAACAGATGCATATCTGTATTCCCAGTCATATAAAATCTATAGATTAGGGCCTAATGAATGTATTTAAATTGACTGATTTCCTTATATGAACTGTAACTCAGTCAAATCTTTGAAATTGTTGCATGTTGTGTTTATATTTTTGTTCAGCGTATAAGTTCCTCCTCCTTTTCAACCGGTCTCTCCACATCTAGGCCTCTGCTTCTACTCTTCTAATCTCATCCCCTTTAGTCCTAAAATCCCTTACCTTTCGTTAGTCTCTAAATATCTCCCCCTCCCTCAGCTGCCCCCCCCCCCCCCCCCTCCTTGTTAGCCAGCAGATTTAATCACAGTGCTGTGCCTTTGACCAGTTGCCCAGGCCAATAGTGACAGTGGGGGTAAGTGGTGTGTGTGTGTGTGTGTGTGTGTGGTGGGGCTAGCGGACCCCCTGAGGTAGTGAGCTCTCAGCACACAAAGGAGCAGTAATCCAGCCTGTTAAAGGGGGCTGTGACACGGACCATTAAAAGGCACCTCTCACCCACCACCCTCCTTCCCATCACATCTCTATCCCCCTGTCCTCTCCCCTCTCTCAGCCTCTTCTCCCATTCTTACCCTCTTTCTGTTTGCTGATGCACCCTCTAAGGTACAGAGAAGGAGAAGGAGGAACAGAGAGGAGAGGCAGAGAGGGGGAAAGAAAAAAATAAATTAGCGAGAGAAAGAGCGAGAGAAAGAAACGAGAGGACGGGAGGACGAGGTGTCATAGCCATGGCTTTAAAGTGTCCTATCAGCTCAGGCACAGCATGCGGCCAGGCAGATGACTACATCAGAGTGCCAACTACACACACAAACCACCAACTCTACACACACACCACCAACTCTACACACAAACGTCTCCCTACAAACACACCCAACACTGCAGACACACACATTTACTCAATAAACACACCAAACTCTATGCACACACACACCCGTCTCCGGACACACTCAACTCTGCAGACACACACACATCCATCTGTAGACACACTGCCAACTCAATACATACACTAGTAACACGGCTGCATTCTCTGCATGTTTCAGACCATTAAAGGAAGCTAACAAGGCCACTGACAGGCTATCTGTGATCCTAAGAATATAAGACTGAACCTGAGAACAGGACCTAGTTATGACCAACATCTCTACCAACTCTCACTCACACACACTCTACCAACTCTCACTCACACACACACACAAACTCCTAGAGCCCAGCATTTTTGAATGTCTGAAATTGAGACCAGGTCACAGCTTATGACGGGATACAGAAATAGCCACAGCATGGGGCACGACTGCTTTGAACTGGAGCGCTGATGACTTAAATTTATGTTCACGTTACATTGGCATATAAATGTCTCACCCTGCAGAGCAGGTGGTTATTAGTGTAAAAATGTTAGCGTTGATACTTAAACACCAGCTCTTAATCAGTGATGATCCCTTACTGGTAAAGCGCATTTCACACTAAACGTGTGATAAGCATTCACCTAACAAAACCTTTAGAACGCGTATGAAAGTAAAGGAGTGAATACATGGTCATATGCTGATATTATGAGATCACTGGACATAATATGGTTTGAGTCAATCACACTTAATATAGCTATCTGGTTTTGCAAGTCTATCAGTTCTTGCAAGGCCCTGTGTTGATCACAGCATCAGGAGCAATGCTGAACACTACTCTTCATTGGTGTTAAGAGCTGTATTGGTGTCAGGAAGGCTGCAGAGGGCTTTATAGGCTGGTAAAAAACACACAGATGAGCCTGCCGCTCTAGCCCTGGGATTTAAGTGCAGCGAGAGAGAGAGTGACAGAGGGAGAGAAAGAGAGAGGCAGAGGGTGGCAGAGAGTGAGGCAGTGCGAGAGGGGGAAAGAGCGAGAGAGGCAGAAAGAGAGCAGGAGGGAGAGAGAGTGTAACTGGATGCGCCACAGTATCCATCACCATCAGCAAAGTTATTAAGCTTTTAAAATCAGCCTTTTAAAAAGAGAGCAATTCACCCCCTCTTTCCCCCTTTAATTTTAATGTAATCTTTTCTTGCCCGTGCTAAGGATGAAATATAAATGATTCACGCTTTAAGAAATAAAATCTACAGAGTTGAAATGAACGGAAAGAGGTAGGGAAGAGAGGAGTGTAGTGTGTGATTTGCAAATGTTGCAACATGAATTCCAATCTCCAGAAAGGAGTGAAATGCCCGGGGGACACTGCCAAGTCCCACGGATTGGGAGCGCGAGGACACACACACACACACACACACACAGAGAGAGAGAGTTGCATAACATGTGGCACATATAAAGTATCACAAGGCTGTCTGTGTCATGACTAACGTGAATGTGATGGAGGAATCAAATTCTGCAGCGCCCTCACTCGCTACTCCCTACAGACTGAGAAAGACTTCCACAGCAGATGAGACGAGTCACTTCAAGTTAAATTAGTTTAGGGCCATCGTCATAGCTTCACCATTGACTGAAGTGGTAGGATGATGATGTGATGGAAAGCGGGCAAGGTGTCTGGACATGACCAACAGGTGTTATGAGGGACATGATGAACAGGTGTCACTAGCTACCAACTCAGTGCCAGAGTCACTGCAAATTAAAGGCTATGATTGAAAGATGTGATAGAGATCTGGACATGATCAACAGGTGTTAAGAAGTTCATCTGGTATGGATGCTAGCCTCATGGCCATGATTTGGCTGTGTCATGGGCATGGTATGGGGAATAAAATATGGTTGGCTCAAAAAATAGAAGAGAAAAGCAAAAAAATAAAATAAACTTGTTGCAGGTGTTTCAAAGAGAAGTAGAGAGCAGTAAAACACCTTGTCTCCTGTGTCTCAGACAGACGTGAAACCAGCTTCCCTCTCTAGGTTGGAGGTCAAATTATTCCATTAACTCCAGTGCAATATTGACTCCAGTGGTGCTTGGTGAGATTGTACTCAACAGCACAGTGCTTTGGCTGCTGGACATACTGTTGTGCATAAGACTGTAAAAACACCAGCAAATCAGCTCCAAGTGATTTAGAATTTGGAAATCTGTTCCAAACTATCCCACGCATAATAGAGAGATATGTAACCGTATACAAATGTAAGCAAGGTTTGAAATTATGTTATATTCAAATGTTATATCTGTTTGGGCTTCTTGCGGTCAATTAGCATTCTACAAAAAAAATCATCCCACAGCTGAATCTAGTTGATGATCCTGGACTATAGATATATTTGGGAAAACTTTGGACAGTCTATTCTCCTTTCGTGCTTTTCTCTCCCTCTACTCTACCTCTTTTCTCTCATCTCGGCTTTTCAATTTTTTTCTTCTCTCTCCTTTCCCTCCCTATTTGTTCCTCTCCCACTCCTCTCCCTCTCTTTTCATCTCCGAACTTTTGTCAAAAGCAAAACCAAACAGCCTCAGGCAGTAAGGCCCAATCTGACAGCTCGTTTTCATGATGTGGTGCCGTAGCTGGTTGCCGATGTGGATGGAAGCCTTTTCAAAACGACAGGTCTCCAAACGGAAAGCTGTTATCACATGCAAATGGCCGCTCTGTCAAGGACATCAGCGGGAATAAGTACAAATGAAAAGGAAGCACCCGAAAAGTTATTTATTTCTATTGACAATCAAAACGCTTCGCACCGGCCATTAAGCAGTTTTCTTCCCCTAGCAGGCGTTCAGAATGGCTGCCTCCCTCCCTCTCCGGATGGAGCCATGTTGTTATTAGTGTAGGAAATGGGCAGAGGAGACAAACTGAAAATGGGGCCATTTCTGTGGACGGACGGCTCTGAAATGGGAAATCTTGACATGCTGTAATAGTCAGGCAAGAGGGGAGAGAGAACTCTTCAGTGTGACAGCCAATGAATGCACACTGGGCATTTGCAGCTGCGTAAAAAAAATCTAAGGAAAATTGCCCAGCCAAGACTTGTTGCCCAGCCCGCGTGTTCTTTGGCAAGGTGAATAGAAATAATAGGACTAGAATGGAATACCTGATAGATGATGATTCTGCTGCAATCTACGGCACTTACAGTGCTTTCAGAAAGTATTCACACCCTTGACTTTTTCCCAGGGCGCGAATAAAATGGCGAAGACAGCGGAGGCTCAACACCCCTGAATGAGACATTAGCTACCCTACATGCAACAAAATATCTAAATAATGCTAATTATTAGTGGTAAATATGTTTGTGGTAAAAATGAAAATAAAACATCCAAATGAAACCATCCCCACTTGATGATGGTTGCCAATATCACTAGACAACTAGCCTACATCTACACACCAATGTACATCCAATCCATCCAACATTAATGACAGAATGCCTATAGTTGACTCTTTCGGTTAGAAGAATTCGATTTTGCTTAGGCCTACAATATTTTGGATTTGTGTGGCCATGAGAATTTTTTTCACGATGAAACATAATGAAATGATACATAGGCATAGTTACACTTAGTGCATGTCTCCAAAATTCAGGAATCATACAGGGTTTAAGTTCAATGTTCTAATTCAACTGTTAAATGCTTAATAATTACAAATAACACTGTCATAAATGTAATTAATGTAAGGAAAGAAAGGTAGTGTTTTATGTCACACGATCTGTGAAGACTCCAAGCATTAACTCTTGAACTAGGGTGTAAACATGTTTTGATTCAACTTGTGTATTATATTGAATGTAGGCTACCTGTTCTGCGTGTATTCATGTGTGTGAAATTGACTAGGCTACCAGCAGTGGTGTAGGGCTAGTGGTGGGTAAACACAACTAAATGCAGTTTACCTACCCTTTTCAGAAAAATGCATTTAAAGTATAGGGAACGTTACTTTTTTCACCGTGACCAGCAATCAGAGTTTTAACACTACATCAGTGGCTACCAGTAGGCCTATTTGAAATTCATGGTAATAGGCCTACACATTGTAAATTGACCGTGTGTGTTTAGGTAATTTTTCCCGGGACAGTTTCAGCCCCATTTCAGGTGTCCCGACTTTTCAGGCGACAAAAAAAGGTCAAAGGCATTAATACGCATCAATTAATGTATGCCTAATC
>CM042411.1:16079117-16189117 GCA_023634145.1 Thymallus thymallus
GTAATGTGTCCACTTAAACTTCAACAGGCATCCTAGTCAGAAATGGCACCCACATCAACAGCAGAGAGGCAAAGGCAGTTTTGTGCACGCAGAGATGCTGACCCAGAAAAAAGGGCACAGTACCTTGAGAGAGAGAGGAAATTTCATGCTTTTTACTACAGAAATCCACAAACGTGGATTTAAAGCTGGCACATGGAACTTTTTTGAATCAAGCCATGGGAAAGGGGCCCCTGATGGTGTAGGAGGAGCATTAAAGAGAGCTGCAGACAGGTTGGTGGCTAAGGGCCATGACATCCAAGATGCACAGCAACTGTATGAAGTCCTCAGACAAACAAATACATCAGTGGAACTGTTTTTTGTGGAAAAGCACTGATGTTGACCGTGCTGTAGAAATGATGCAGAGTCCTATAAAAGCAGTCCCATCTTCAATGAGAATACATCAGGTCGTCACCCTTGCTCCAGGTGAGCTGATATGTCGTGATGTCAGCTGCTTTTGTTCTACAAAGAAAGACCTAAACTGTACATGCTTTAACACACAGCACTTCAGTTTTTGTCAGAACATACCAATGCCTGCACAGCCAGCAGACAACCAGGAAAATCCACAACCCATGGAAGTGGAGAAATTGGTACATCCAGATGTTGGACAGTGGTGCATACTGAAATATGATGATGACCTGTACCCAGGCATTGTCCTTGACACAGACGAAACAAGTGTTCAAGTCAAGTGTATGCATCGTGTTGGACCAAACAGATTTTTTTGGCCTTCTCGTGATGACATCCACTGGTACCAATTTGATGAAGTCATTGAGATGATTCCAGCTCCACAACATGTGACATCTCGCCATGTTGAGGTTCTGAAGGAGGTTTGGGCCAGACTCTCAATATAAAATCCTGAATAAAGTGCCTCAGCCACACACACACACACACACACACACACACACACACACACACACAGAGCCAGACACACACACACACACACACACACACACACACACACACACACACACACACACACACACACACACAGACCCACAGACACACACACACACACACACATGCAGTTTTGTTTTATGTTATGTTATTATGATGGACTTTTATCTGCTGCAGTTTTGTTTTATGTTATGAACTTTTATCTGCTGCAGTTGTTTTGTTATTATGAACTTTTATCTGCTGCAGTTGTTTTATGTTATTATGAACTTTTATCTGCTGCAGTTGTTCAGTTAATAAAGTAAAAACGACAGAAACTAAATATGACTATGTCTTTATTACATGGTTGCCTAAAATAAAATAGTGTTTTGTTTGAGTCTCAAAGAGGGATTTTCGTATTAAACAAATACAAAATAAAAGTAGGCCAATGTGTCCTTTCAACCCTGTTACAGTATTCAACCCCATCACAGTATTCTCAACCCTGTCACATTAATATTTTTGGAAAATAAAATAAGGAAGACAATTAAAAATTAAAGCATTTCTTGCTGATTACCACCCGACATGTTAAGGGCTAACACAGTAAAATTGTGGTTTTAGTAAAACATCGAAATGAAAATTGTTCTTACTAAAATAAAGAGACCACAGACAAACAATTTGGATATTTGTAACTTCCATCACATACAAATGTGAAAATTATCCTAAATGTTACATTTGAAGTCATTGAATTGGTATGAGGGACACATGAGCAGTAGGTAGATGTTTGTTTTATAACAAGTTTTGTATAAAATCCTGTTTAAACTACTTAAATTTTGTCCGTTACGGGGTTGAGAATAAAAGGTGTACAAATCTGACAAAAACTGAAAATAATAAAAAGTCTTTAATGCCTGAGATGGGAAAATATGATTTTTTGAAGGTTTGATATGTGCCTAATAATGTGGGGTATTTAGAAATGTAATCATATGTAGTTCAAAAATTTAAAAAGTCCAAGTTGAAATATTACCGAATCCCAGGAATGACCCATATATATATATATACACACACATATATACACACACACACACACACATATATATATATATATACATATATATATATACATACATACACATACAGTGGGGAGAACAAGTATTTGATACACTGCCGATTTTGCAGGTTTTCCTACTTACAAAGCATGTAGAGGTCTGTAATTTTTATCATAGGTACACTTCAACTGTGAGAGACGGAATCTAAATTGTATGATTTTTAATTAATTAATTTGCATTTTATTGCATGACATAAGCATTTGATCACCTACCAACCAGTAAGAATTCCGGCTCTCACAGACCTGTTAGTTTTTCTTTAAGAAGCCCTCCTGTTCTCCACTCATTACCTGTATTAACTGCACCTGTTTGAACTCGTTACCTGTATAAAAGACACCTGTCCACACACTCAATCAAACAGACTCCAACCTCTCCACAATGGATAAAATTGTAGACCTGCACAAGGCTGGGATGGGCTACAGGACAATAGGCAAGCCGCTTGGTGAGAAGGCAACATCTGTTGGCGCAATTATTATAAAATGGAAGAAGTTCAAGATGACGGTCAATCTCCCTCGGTCTGGGGCACCATGCAAGATCTCACCTCGTGGGGCATCAATTATCATGAGGAAGGTGAGGGATCAGCCCAGAACTACACGGCAGGACCTGGTCAATGACCTGAAGAGAGCTGGGACCACAGTCTCAAAGAAAACCATTAGTAACACACTACGCCGTCATGGATTAAAATCCTGCAGCGCACGCAAGGTCCCCCTGCTCAAGCCAGCGCATGTCCAGGCCCGTCTGAAGTTTGCCAATGACCATCTGGATGATCCAGAGGAGGAATGGGAGAAGGTCATGTGGTCTGATGAGACAAAAATAGAG
Organism: Thymallus thymallus; assembly: GCA_023634145.1. Classification (NCBI taxonomy): domain Eukaryota; kingdom Metazoa; phylum Chordata; class Actinopteri; order Salmoniformes; family Salmonidae; genus Thymallus; species Thymallus thymallus. The sequence goes on from CM042411.1 coordinate 16,081,943, forward strand.
CTTTTTGGTCTAAACTCCACTCGCCGTGTTTGGAGGAAGAAGAAGGATGAGTACAACCCCAAGAACACCATCCCAACCGTGAAGCATGGAGGTGGAAACATAATTCTTTGGGGATGCTTTTCTGCAAAGGGGACAGGACGACTGCACCGTATTGAGGGGAGGATGGAGGGGGCCATGTATCGCGAGATCTTGGCCAACAACCTCCTTCCCTCAGTAAGAGCATTGAAGATGGGTTGTGGCTGGGTCTTCCAGCATGACAACAACCCGAAACACACAGCCAGGGCAACTAAGAAGCATCTCAAGGTCCTGGAGTGGCCTAGCCAGTCTCCAGACCTGAACCCAATAGAAAGTCTTTGGAGGGAGCTGAAAGTCCGTATTGCCCAGCGACAGCCCCGAAACCTGAAGGATCTGGAGAAGGTCTGTATGGAGGAGTGGGCCAAAATCCTTGCTGCAGTGTGTGCAAACCTGGTCAAGAACTACAGGAAACGTATGATCTCTGTAATTGCAAACAAAGGTTTCTGTACCAAATATTAAGTTCTGCTTTTCTGATGTATCAAATACTTATGTCATGCAATAAAATGCAAATTAATTACTTAAAAATCATACAATGTGATTTTCTGGATTTTTGTTTTAGATTCCGTCACTCACAGTTGAAGTGTACCTATGATAAAAATTACAGACTTCTACATGCTTTGTAAGTGGGAAAACCTGCAAAATCGGCAGTGTATCAAATACTTGTTCTCCCCACTGTATATATATATTTTATATCAGGCAGCGAGCCAGCCCACCCGACCACTTTGGAGATATCAGCCTTAAAAACACAGACTCTCACCCCGCTTACCGGAAATTAAATTTGTTCCGTGGATGAAAAAGCAATTATTCACAGTGCCCTCTTTTCACGATCTGTTTCTTAAAGATATCTTCTCTTCTTTCCACCGCCTAACAAATAAGCCTCCAGATTAGTGCAGTGTGCACTCACAGGGAGGGAGCGTTCCCACGGTTCGTGGCGTCAGCCACCCGCGACTCGTGGCTCTACGTCTTTATCGGGAGCCTCGGTCCACCGCGACCAGTCTGTGACCAGACGGAAGGATCCGACCTGTCTATCACTTTGAGAGACGCCACCGTCGGGCGAGGGGAGAGATGGGAACCACGCACCCCTCAATCTCTGCCGCCACCCTGCGGTGATGCTAACCACGGGGAGATAATGGTTTGATAGCAGGGGATGGGGGGGATGTCGCAGTGGGATGGAGGGCTAGAGAATGGAGAAATGGAGCGCGTAACACAGAAACAATTCTTTTACACCTATTAGATCACACCTATGTTGTATCTTCCTGTTCTTACCAGGGTGGTTGGGTGGCACAGAGAAGAGTCCCTGGGGAAAGAGCGAGAGAGCGAAGGGAGTGAAAAGAGAGCACGGCTCCAATTTACACCCGGGGTATTAGGTGGAACCTAAGTGTGACCGTGCAAAGTGCCTGGGAATCGTTTCACATATTCACTTTTTATCCTGTCAATCTATTCAGAGAACAACTTGACAGAGCAGGTAGTGTGGAGAGCAGAGAGCGCAGAGCGAGCGCCTCATGTTTGAGTCATGTCCTGGCTGCATTCTTAAAATGGCTGAATGGAAGGAACAACACCTGTTGATTGAGTGAAGACGCCCTGTTGTCTGCCACTTAAATTGGAACCTTCCTCTCGGATGATAGGGACGTAGGGTGTGTCTCGTTGCACGAACACACACACACAGCGTGAGGGCAGACTGGGGTCTCCAACAGAGCACGAACGAGAGGAGACAATATTAGGCTGGGAAATCAAGAGCATCCATCTGAAAAGGGGGAGAGTGACAGCAGCAGACCCAGAGAAGGCCTGACGAGCCTGGGGAGGATTAGGGGCCAGTCCCCCATCCACCCCCCAATCACTCTTTCTACTTCCTTCAATCCCCATGTCATAGTCTACACCACCCCATCCACCCCTCATGTTTCTTTACTTTGCCCAAACCTCACTTCCCTCGTCTGTTGCTCAACAGCATTGACTAGGGCCCATTAAAATGACTAGTGAGTTTCTGAGAGACAGAATTAGTCTCTAATGTTGAGTGCTCTGGGCTTGGGGGCGACAGAACGAAGGGATGAAAGGAGAAAGGGATGGATTAAAGCGGTGTGCAGGGAAGCCTTGGAGATGAGCGTGTAGTGTGGCTGGGATTAGGAAGGGGACATTGCCAGTTATAATGCAGCTAGGAAATGACTGGAGGGATGGCACTGCTTAAAATGGTCTCATTGAAGATAACATGAATGGATGAATAGCATTTTCACAAGACAGTAAGCTGTGGAAGGGCAGTGCTAAAAATACAACCACTATTACACAACTCATTACTTTCATAATAAGGGATGTGTTCTGTATTACTTGGAAAATAATTATAGAGGTAACACACACACACACACACACACACCATCACTTACCGTGAGTCGCTGTTGATCGACCACTAGTGTAGGTGGCGGAGGGGGAAGGATCTGTGGAGGCTCCTCCTCTGTCCTGTCAGTTGCTCCCTTTGACTGCTCTGATTGGCCCATTCGGCACTTCCTCCCCTTGGACCCGCCTGGAACAGGAAAAGAACAGGAAAACGATACAGCCACCTACAATCTTACCTTTGACCTATATGTTATAACAATTTATCCAGGTAGGTTATTAGAACATATTGAACCATATGACAAAGCATATCCATACGCCAAGAATTGTTTGGATGGACGCAAAGGCCTGACAATCAAAGATGAGAAGAATAGCTGGCTTGCTACATTCAGAGCCTGTGATCTGTTGGCTTATAGTTTACTGCTTCCAGCGTTTGTGGTAATACGCTGTCTGTAAGATCCAAAAAAAGCCACAACAGAGGAAGCTGAAATTTCCCCCGGCCACCTCTACTACCCCAGGCCTCCCAAATCACCCAGTAGCACTGAGCTTCCAGCTGGCCCCTGATAATCCACAGCCCCTGAGTCGTTAATCACGCACACACAGGCCTATTGGCTTGTCCCAGACACCACACACGTACTGTATTGTGTACGTAGGCATGCACAGACAAACGCATGTGCACACACACATACTGACAAACTCACAGGTCTATTGGCTTGTCCCAGACACTACACCACACTAAATGAATGGCCAACGGTTCAAGACCAAAGAAAGAATTGTGTGAGAGAGAGAGTGGAAAAAAGTCAACCTTTTTTTGAGGATATATTTTAAGGGTGGTTTTGGATAGTCAACAAAGGACTGTTGAAGGTTTCAAATATGCTGTCTGTGTAGACTAAAGGATAGTATTTCATATTTCACATGCCATATGTGTTGGATAATTCACACCAAGTTGTTTGACAAGCAAACCCAGTATAAATCAAATATATTGGATGACAATCAATAAAATGATTATATTTAGGTTATTTTACAGTGAATTAAAAAGTAATGCGAGGTTAGGCTGACTGTTCAAATCTGTGGACGCGTTTCTAGTCTGTCTGGTGCTCTTGGGGAAAGATCAGAACTTGCCATCTGCACTCAGAGTAACTCAAATTAACCCGTTGATTAATTAGTTAGACATGCATATGTCAAGTCACGATTGAGTGTTGTGGTGCACTAGGAGTAGGTAAAAGTTAGCCACAGATAAACCCTCAGTACCTTGTCTGTCCTGCTCCTCCTCACCCGTCTCCGTGTCTCTTGTCCTCCCGTCCTGAGGACGGCGCTCCTGAGTTCCTCTGTTCACTGCAGACGCCGACACTTCCTCTTCCCCTTCACCTTTGACCTCTATAGGCCCCTTTGTCTCAGAGCTCTTCAGCGCCGGGGAATCCAGGCTGTCCATGGACTCATTCCCATTCACACACTCCACCTGGGGAACAGGGGGTGCTGTGGCCGGCATGGGGGCTGACGACTGCTGCTCAGCCTTGGACTGGACCTCCTCGTCTTTAGGCTGTACCTCCTCAACATCCATGGGCTGGAAACCTTTCTCCTTAGGCTTAGGATAATCAGGCTTGGCTTGGGGATTCTCGCTTTCGGCTTGGGAACCCTCATCTTTAGATTGGAGCTCTTCATCTTTAGACGATGACCCCTCTTTAGACTGGATCTCCGTCTCCTGGGCTTGAGAATAATCACTTTTAGATGGCCCTGTCCCTGTGCTGCTCTCCCCTTGGGTCTCGGTCTCTGTCCTCTGGCCACTAGGGGCCTCAGGGGGCTCGTTGGAGCTCTCCTCCTCCGTGAAGATGCCGTGTGTGTGGTGTCCATTGGGCTGAGGGTCCATGGTGTCACAGGAAGACTCTTCGTCCGGAGTCAGACATGAGTAGCTGGGTACTGCCGTTTCCGGCTCAGGCTCCGCACCTTCATCCTCCTCCTCTTCCTCCGTTCCCTTCTTATAGTTCTTCTTCTTCCTAATGACGCCCCGCCCCCAAGATGGCCGCCGGCGCACTTTCCTCTTTATGTGATCTGGCAGCAGAGAAAGAAAATAACATTTGGTTAGTTCAGTTACATGGAAAACATAACCACACCAGACTCTACTACACAGATTCTGCTCCCACACACCAGTCTCAACTACACGAGAGCTACAGGGGGTGCAGGCTTTTGTTCCAGACCTGCTTTAACAAACTTCAATTAGATTAAATTAGTGGTCTAAATAGAAGACCATGATTAGTTGATGTGAAAACACGCAGACACAGAACCTTTACAAATTGACCTTCATAAAGTGGTAATTCACTGGACTGACATGACAGTGGGCCAACTAACACTGCCTTATTAATATTCCCTGCCAGGTCTTAAATGTTAGGGCGGAATCAGTTGTCCACTCCATTGCGGTGGTCTGTGTGTGTGGGGCCTGTGTTTCACACGGCACAGAAAGGCAGGGAGTAATTGCTAGGTAGATGAGACAGGTTACTGAACACACAGAGACAGAGACACAGAGAGCGAGAGAGACAGAGAGAGAGAGCGAGAGAGAGCAACAGAAAGCTCAAACCTCTAATTGAAAACAATTGAAAGCTGCCCCACATGTGCCCCATATTTCAGAACTGGGGGGGGGGGGGCGGGATTTCCTATTACTCTCCAGTCAAAAGGTCTGGCATAATGGAGTTCCCACCCCTCCCTCTCTATGGTGCAGAGGTCCTGGTGGAAATTACAGTAATTCTAGTTTGTGAGATGTTGACTGCACTTCACTCTGTGGTTGTAATCAGAGGGCACTGTCAGAGAGAGAGAGCAAGAGCTGAGGCGAAACAGAAAGGGAAAGGCGAGAGAGGAAAGGTGAGAAGGGCTACTGCTGCAAGGATGTGACTGATGGTGGGATAGGGGGAGAAAGAGAGAGCAAAAGTCTGACATCTGAGAAAGCGCAGACAAATGTCAGTAGGGTCAGATTCCACACGCAGTCTTTTTCAAACCGCAGCCACAGGGTGCGTGCCAGGCCAACAATGTGTGCACGGCGATGAGGGTATGTGCATGTGTAACGTATCAGCCCCCCTGACCAGACAAACGTTTGAACCTGATCATTAGTGGAATAGGCCGGGCCTGTCAGTTCAGAAAAAGCCTCCCCATAAACCCATGGTGAGTCTTGGGTCTCAAAGGTATCAAAAGGACTTTATAAAAGGAGCTTCTCCAATAGTCACATCAGAGCATGCTAGCTTCCTCATGATTATCTGTCAATCCTAATGTTCAGAAGACATTAATCTTCTCAGTCTCTAAACTGTACCCCATCATTTAACTCTTTACACTTGTACACTACCGTTCAAAAGTTTGGGGTCAAAAAAAAAAAAGGTCTCTCGGCCAGCAAACACTATTGATGCGTCTCTGCCCTAAGAAGAGACCAGACATCAAATTGATCAGAAATACAGTGTAGACATTGTTAATGTTGTAAATGACTATTGTAGCTGCAAACGGCTGATTTTTTATGGAATATCTACATAGGCGTACAGAGGCCCATTAACAGCAATCATCACTCTGGTGTTCCAATGGCATGTTGTGTTAGCTAATCCAAGTTTATCATTTTAAAAGGCTGATTGATCATTAGCAGAGCTGAAAACAGTTGTGCTGATTAAAGAAGCAATAAAACTGGCCTTCTTTAGACTAGTTGAGTATCTGGAGCATCAGCATTTGTGGGTTCGATTACAGGCTCAAAATGGCCAGAAACAAAGAACTTTCTTCTGAAACTCGTCAGTCTATTCTTGTTCTGAGAAATAAAGGCTATTCAATGCGAGAAATTGCCAAGAAACTGAAGATCTTGTACAACGCTGTGTACTACTCCCTTCACAGAACAGCGCAAACTTTGAGAAAGACGCCTCACAAGTCCTCAATTAGTAGCATCATTAAAAAGTACCAGCAAAACACCAGTCTCATTGTCAGCAGTGAAGAGGTGACTCCGGGATGTTGGCCTTCTAGGCAGAGTTGCAAAGAAAAAGCCATATTTTCCTCTGTCTAGTGTCTGTCTTAAACTTTTCTTTTTATTGGCCAGTCTGAGATAGAGGTTTTTCTTTGCAACTCTGCCTAGAAGGCCAGCATCCCGGAGTCGCCTCTTCACTGTTGACGTTGGGCCGACATGCTATCGGCTTGAGGGGGGATATACAGCGGGTGAAATAAGTATTGAACACGTCACCATTTTTCTCATTAAATATATTTCCAAAGGTGCTATTGACATGAACGTTTCACCAGATGTTGGTAACAACCCAAGTAAACCATACATACAAAGAAACCAAAACAAATAAATTCAGAAATTAAGTTATGTGTAATAATGTGAAATGACACAGGGAAAAAGTATTGAACACATGAAGAAAGGGAGGTTCAAAAAGGCATGGAAAGCCAAGACAACAGCTGAAAACTATCAGTAATTAAAAAGCAATCCAGCCCCCTGTCAGTGCAAATTAATATCAGCTGGTTCAGTCCCAACTGATGGCCTACAAAAAGGTCTCATTGCCAAGGTGTCACACAAGACACATCTCATGATGGGTAAAAGCAAAGAGCTGTCTCAAGACCTTCACAACCTAATTGTTGCAAAACATAATGATGGCATTGGTTATAGGCGCATTTCTAAGCTTCTGAATGTTCCAGTGAGCACTGTTGGGGCCATAATACGGAAGTGGAAAGACAATCGTTTCACCATAAATTTGCCTCGACCAGAAGCCCTCCTGTTCTCCACTCATTACCTGTATTAACTGCACCTGTTTGAACTCGTTACCTGTATAAAAGACACCTGTCCACACATTCAATCAAACAGACTCCACACACTCAAACAAACAGCTGTGTAAGGACATCAGGGATAAAATTGTAGACCTGCACAAGGCTGGGATGGGCTACAGGACAATAGGCAAGCAGCTTGGTGAGAAGGCAACAACTGTTGGCACAATTATTAGAAAATGGAAGAAGTTCAAGATGACGGTCAATCTCCCTTGGTCTGGGGCACCATGCAAGATCTCACCTCGCGGGGCATCAATGATCATGAGGAAGGTGAGGGATCAGCCCAGAACTACACGGCAGGACCTGGTCAATGACCTGAAGAGAGCTGGGACCACAGTCTCAAAGAAAACCATTAGTAACACACTGCGCCGTCATGGATTAAAATTCTGCAGCGCACGCAAGGTCCCCCTGCGCAAGCCAGCACGTCCAGGCCCGTCTGAAGTTTGCCAATGACCATCTGGATGATCCAGAGGAGGAATGGGAGAAGGTCATGTGGTCTGATGAGACAAAAATAGAGCTTTTTGGTCTAAACTCCACTCGCCGTGTTTGGAGGAAGAAGAAGGATGAGTACAACCCCAAGAACACCATCCCAACCGTGAAGCATGGAGGTGGAAACATCATTCTTTGGGGATGCTTTTCTGCAAAGGGGACAGGATGACTGCACCGTATTGAGGGGAGGATGGATGGGGCCATGTATCGCGAGATCTTGGCCAACAACCTCCTTCCCTCAGTAAGAGCATTGAAGATGGGTCGTGGCTGGGTCTTCCAGCATGACAACGACCCGAAACACACAGCTAGGCAACTAAGGAGTGGCTCCGTAAGAAGCATCTCAAGGTCCTGGAGTGGCCTAGCCAGTCTCCAGACCTGAACCCAATAGAAAATCTTTGGAGGGAGCTGAAAGTCCGTATTGCCCAGCGACAGCCCCGAAACCTGAAGGATCTGGAGAAGGTCTGTATGGAGGAGTGGGCCAAAATCCCTGCTGCAGTGTGTGCAAACCTGGTCAAGAACTACAGGAAACGTATGATCTCTGTAATTGCAAACAAAGGTTTCTCTACCAAATATTAAGTTCTGCTTTTCTGATGTATCAAATACTTATGTCATGCAATAAAATGCAAATTAATTTTTAAAAAATCATACAATGTGATTTTCTGGATTTTTGTTTTAGATTTTGTCTCTCACAGTTGAAGTGTACCTATGATAAAAATTACAGACCTCTACATGCTTTGTAAGTAGGAAAACCTGCAAAATCGGCAGTGTATCAAATACTTGTTCTCCCCACTGTATCAGCCAAGACCTCAGAAAAATAAATGGGAGCAATTTCCAAACGCCTGAAGGTACCACAATCATCTGTACAAACAAAAGAACGCAAGTATAAACACCATGGGACCATGCAGCCGTCATACCGCTCAAGAAGGAGACACGTTCTGTCTCCTAGAGATGAAAGTAATTTGGTGTGAAAAGTGCAGATCAATCCCAGAACAACAGCAAAGGACCTTGTGAATATGCTGGAGGAAACAGGTACAAAAGTATCTATATCCAGTCCTATATAGAAATATCTGAAAGGCCGCCCAGCAAGGAAGAAGCCACTGCTCCAAAACCACCATAAAAAAGCTAGACTACGGTTTGCAACTGCACATGGGGACAAAGACAATACTTTTTGGAGTGTCCTCTGGTCTGACGAAACAAAAATAGAACTGTTTGGCCATAATGACCATCATTATGTTTGCCAGTTGAGAACTTGTGAGGCGTCTGTTTCTCAAACTAGACACTAATGTACTTGTCTTCTTGCTCAGTTTGCTCATGATACCAAAATAGATGGTATCATGAGGAAGGAAAATTATGTGGATATATTGAAGCAACATCTCAAGACATCATTCAGGAAGTTAAAGCTTGGTCGCAAACAGGTCTTCCAAATGGACAATGACCCCAAGCATACTTCCAAAGTTGTGGCAAAATGGCTTAAGGACAACAAAATTAAGGTATTGGAGTGGCCACCTCAATCTTATGGAAGATTTGTGGGCAAAAACGAAAAAAGCGTGTGCAAGCAAGGAGGCCTACAAACCTGACTCCGTTACACCAGTTCTGTCAGGAGGACAAAATTCATCCAACTTATTGTGGGAAGCTTGTGGAAGGCTACCTGAAACGTTTGACCCAAGTTAAACAATTTAAAGGTAATGCTACCAAATACTAATTGAGTGTATATAAACTTCTGACCCACTGGGAATGTGATAAAATAAATAAAAGCTGAAATAAATCACTCTACTATTATTCTGACATTGGTGATCCTAACTGACCTAAAACTGAATTTTTACTAGGATTAAATGTCAGGAATTGTGAAAAATGTTTAAATGTATTTGGCTAAGTTGTATGTACACTTCCGACTTCAACTGTATGCTACTGTATCTATCAATCAATCATTTGTTCATGACACACAGCATAAGAGAAATTCATGCTTTGAAATGCAATCAAGCATTTTAGTTAAGGGAGCTTTGAAAATTAGGATAAATAATAAATAAACCCCAATTCACAAATCAATGCAACTTTTTAGTCTGCTGTATTAAAGGCTTTATATATATTTTTCCCCCGTTAGAACAGACTCTCTGGTACACTTATTTAGTGTTATTTACACTGTTCCAAATGGTCAGAAAAAGTAATATTGTAATCTAACAGCAACTGTCACACATACTCACGCAACGCTTGCTCCTATACCCTCCTTTTTCTTGATCTCCAGTAGTTTCCACAACTAAGTCAAATGTCTTCCACAGATCTGACTTCCTTTCCCTCCTGAGCAACCAGTAAACATTTTCCTGTTTCAAGTTTATTTTTCATGTCCTCCGCATCCATTTTGCTGTCACGTGTTACTGTGTTCAGAGTTTGTTATAATACATTTATTGATGTGATTATGATGGGCTATAGGTCAGGCCCTATTGGTCATATGTATGCAATGCTTTCACGTAAAGGGAGCAAGGTAATAGGGAATGTTTTTCTGAAACAAATTAGAAACAAGTAAGAAACTAAATTGCTGAAATTATGTTTCAGCTTCAGCATGGACAGCACAATAAACACTTGCTGTGCTGGCGCACCGAATGTGGATCTAGCGTTTGTCTGCCGATCATTCAGCACACTGTTTTAGAGACCACACGCTGTAGACATCACTTCTCACGCGATTCTACATGTAAAATCTTTGTGCATTTGGCTTGCCAATTATGTTCAGAGGTGCTAAGTACTCTCGGCCAGCAAACACTATTGATGCGTCTCTGCCCTAAGAAGAGACCAGACTGACTGGAGCTGTCCTCCCAGTCACAACACAACAACACAGAAGGCCTCACACTCTGCCTCATCACCAGGCAGCTAATGCCATGCAATTACTGCCACTTTGTGTGTGCCGGCGCGTGTGAACATGCACGCATGTTCAAGCCATATAAATACAACAGGAAGAATTGGTTGGAACACAAATTCATTGGCTGTTGTTCAAAATCACATGAATGAAACAAAACAATCCAAAAATGGCATGGAACCAATGGAGTGTGTTTTAATGAAGTTCCAGTGAATAGGGTCAATATGTGATGCGTTTGTGTCTGTTAAAACGCAAATAGAAGAGCAGGTGTAGGAATGCTGCTGCAGGTTACAATTCCTGATAATTATGACGGTCTGAGAAAAATATAAAGAGTATTTCATAGCCTACCAAGGTAACAGAGCCGCCAGGCCAGCACAGTAAAAAGACCAGACATCCTTTAGGACACTGCTCCGTTTGTCTGTATGGATAAACAACACATTTCAGACCATCTCACACAAACGCCTACCTGGATAAAACAAAGACAAGCTACCTTGGTCTTTGAAACATTTCTTTCATACATTCAATACGTTATTCGACAGAAGCATTCTGTAAATGTGAAGGGAGTTCTATAGGTGACGAAAAATGCATACTGAACATGCTTATTGAAAATGAATAGAAGAACTAGAGAATGTTCCTCTTCTATACAGTCAACAGAGTATTTCATTAATTTCTCAAGGAGAATATTACTTTGTAGTCCTGCTGGCTGGAATGTCTACCAGGCCAGGAACACAACATGCGTGTGTGTGTGTACAAAGGCTATCAACACTTATCTTGCAACGCCAGCCCTGGCACCACCAACCTAGCACATTGCCAGGCTACACACCACTCAGGATGGGAGGAGGAGGGAAAGGAAGAACAGGGAAGAAGAGCGGGAGGAGGAGTGAAGTGGAGTCCTATGCCAGACGTGCCACTGTGACCAGTATCTATGGCCTGTGGTGTCCATGTTGGGTTCTTCCCAAGCAGGGGGCGGGTGACCGCTGGCACAGTGATAAGTTTGAGGCGGGGTGCGACTGGCACCAATACCTCCTGCCAACCGGAGCAGGGATGTGATCAGGACGACACAGGAAATCAGGGAGAATCCTACCCACGCAAAGGAGTGGGTAGAGGTAGGGTAAAGTAGTGGGTGGGTGAGTGAGTGAGTGAGTGAGTGAGTGAGTGAGTGAGTGAGTGAGTGAGTGAGTGAGTGACATGGATGGGGAGAAGAGTGAAAAAAGCGAGATGAAGGGAGAGAAAGTGGCAAAGGGAGAGAGAAATCTCAGGAGCAGCTCAGTGCTATTTTGGACTTTTTGGCGTGTGTACATAAACCTCTCTCATAGCTGTTTTCCAGCGATGCGGCTGGTTTTTGATCACCAGTTTGCATTTGCCCTTCAGAATTTAGATTTCATTCATAAATGTCACCTTTCTTAGCACAGTTATTAGTCATAGCCATGCTGTGGATTTCCAGTATAGTACAATATAACCTTTATGCAGGTGCAGGTGCGCACACACACACACACACACACACACACACACACACACACTCCCCCTCCCAACACATGCATTATGAAACACCAACACACACACCACCCAACCTCCCTCCCTCGCGGACCGGACCAGTGAAGGGCGCTTGAGTCTTGTTGAGGTCAGCTCTTTGAAACCAGTTCCCAGGGGAGAAAAAGGTCAGAAATACAGTGTGTGTGCGCAAGTGTGTCTATGATAGAAAAGGTGAGACAGAATGGCAGCAAATTAGTTGTCATCTCCAGCTCTTAAATAATGCATGGGAATTGTTGGAGCATGAACGCTCAGCCACAGACGGTCGGTAGAAGAAAGAAAGAGGGAGGGATGGATGGATGGGAGGGATCCTCTGCTTTGAATAGCAGAGCACTTTGTAATAATTAAAAGCACCAACGCATGCATGATTCATGTGGCGCCAGGAATATTTAGAGCTACTTACCGTCTGTACATATCCGACAAAATATCACATCTTCCTTCTACCCTCAGCCTATCACTCTTCAAGGACATTGGTTGATACGATGTTGAAGTGTATTTGATTTAATAACCTTTACACTGAACAAAAATACAAAGTAACATGCAACAATTTGAGTTACAGTTCATATAAGGAAATCAGTCAATTTAAATACATTCATTAGGCCCTAATCTACGGATTTCACATAACTGTGAATACAGATATGCATAGGTTGGTCACAGACACCTTTAAAAAAAAGAATTATAATAATTAGGGCGTGGATCAGAAAACCAAGTCAGTATCTGGTTTGACCACCATTTGCCTCATGCAGCACGACATCTCCTTCGCATAGAGTTGATCAGGCTGTTGATTGTGGCCTGTGGAATGTTGTCCCACTCTTCAATGGCTGTGCGAAGTTGCTGGATATTGGCGGGAACTGAAACACCCTGTCGTACGCGTCGATCCAGAGCATTCCAAACATGCCCACGGCTGGTGAGTATGCAGATCATGGAAGAACTGGGACATTTTCAGCTTCCAGGAATTGTGTGCAGATCCTTGCAACATGGGGGTGTGCATTATCATGCTGTAACGTTAGGTGAAGGCAGATGGATGGCACGACAATGGGCCTCAGGATCCTGTAACGTTATCTGGCATTCAACATGCTATTGATAAAATGCAATTGTGTTCGTTGTTCCCTGGCAACAGCTCTGGTTGGCAATGCTAGAGTCAGCATGCCAATTGAACGCTCCCTCAAAACTTGAGACATCTGTGGCATTGTGTTTTGTGACAAAACTACACATTTTAGAGTGTCCTTTTATTGTCCCCAGCACAAGGTGCACCTGTGTAATGATCATGCTGTTTAAATCAGCTTCTTGATATGCCACACCTGTCTGGTGGATGGATTATCTTGGCAAAGTAGAAATGCTCACTAACAGGGATGTAAACCAATTTTTATGGAACATTTCTGGGATCTTTTATTTCAGCTTATGAAACATGGGACCAACACTTTACATGTTGCATTTATATTTTTGTTCAGTGTATGTACATTAACAAAATCAAATACTTATAAATAATCTAAATTAAATCCAGTTTAATTCCTAGGAAACACCGCCATCCCATCCAAGACAGTTGGTTCCACACAGCACACTATCTCCTATATGCTGCCAATCTTCTAGTCCAATTGGACTACCAACATCTGATACCTGGTTGCCCGGCTATATAACCACCATATTAAAAAAGTAATAATTGGCGACAGAGTTGGTCCATTCTCCACACACAGTATGCAAGCTGACACACACAGAAACACTTGAGCTCTAGCTACCTGCCTACATTCCGCCCCTCACACACTCTGCCTGCTCCTCCGCTGGACAAAAACACTCCACACGGACCCCACACCATTCACTAAGCTCCCAAGCCATGCTTACCTAACAATGAACCACGTATGAAGTAAATCATGTCACACCCGTTTACCTTCTGGTAGCATCTGCGTCTCTAAAGCCGTGGTGTCTGTAAGTAGCTAACTTTGGGCGTTGGGCGAGGCCCGCCCCATACTGGGAATATTATTAAATGGCTAGAGCCAGGAGGAAGAGACTATGTGTGTGTGACAGACAGCATGTGAGTGAAATTAAGGGTGAGAGACATTGTACATTCTGGTTTATCTACAGTATAGGAATAGGTGATTTCTTGCCTAAAACACAGTCTCTCTCCACCTATTTCACACACACCCAGTCATCTGCCCCATGCTTGGAATGATATTAAACGGCTGGAACCACACACACACACACACCCCCCCCTAACCCACCTTCCAGCTCCATTCCCAGCAGGCCCTAGACAGCCAGCTTCATTGGAATCGACTGGAGTTCAGCCTCCATCTTGTTACATTAATGAACTATTGATCTACTGTGTTCTCTCCACCTCCTCTGATATAGGGGGAGAATGGTAAGGGCACTGCATGGCAACCATCTTAAAAACTGGCACCGGATTTCTGCCTATCGAGTTCTGCTGGTGGTACAAGAGAAAGAGAGGGACAGATAGAGAGGAGCGAGAGACCGAGGGATGACGAAAGACAGCGGGAAAGAAGACAAACGAGAGAAAAAAGAAGAAATAAACAGGGAGAACAAAAGAGAAAGAGAAAGGCAGCAGCCCCAGGGTCTCAGTGTGATGAGGGGCAGACAGCAGTTTGTCACCTCATGTGTCACCAGCCGCTGACACTTAATGAAACAATCAATGAATGATCCCATCCTTGCTCCTGGAAAGCTACGTTGCTTTCTCTCACACACTCTCGCCCGTGTTCGTGCACACAGTGTGCACTAGTGTTGCAGGAAAAAATGTATGGTTACATATCGCAATATTATACAGATACTTTGACCCGAAGTATTGATTACTCAACATGTTTGCAAGGTATCATTAGCAAGCGCTAGTCGGCTGTAACTGAGCCAAAACGCTGGTATTTTTCATCCTATAGCTTGTTCTCAATGAAATAGTGAGTCAACATGTTTTCAGCACTTTTATTACCATGAATGATCAAAACTCATTGTCTCCTGCTATCTTTTCCAGCACACACACACAAACACACACACCCACCCCATGGGTAAAACAGAGGGGCGGTCCAGCCAAGCCCCTGGCACAGAGATACATGATGACAGTATGCCGGCAGGCAGCCTCAGTGATCCATCCATCCGGTCTAGAGGGTGCCACTCTGCTCTGCTCCTCTTCCTGCCAGCCTCACTTGCCACTGGAAGATAATTGGCTGACCACTGCAATCCTCGCTGGGCACAACAGCTCATCAGGCTTCACAGAGTACACAGCAAACTCAAAGGCACAACTCAGTCAGTAGGCCAAGGTTACACACTAGTTCCCAAAGGAATAAATACTCTTTAAATGACCAGAGATGACACCGAGTAGGACACTCAAGGCAAAGGACAGATATGCCCTACACTGGGAGCAGTAGCCAACACTGCTGACCATGTCACGGTCACACACACTAGGGCTAACCCCAATTAGTCAACTGGTCGATTGTTTGGTTGATAGGCTGTTGGTCGACCAAGGTTTTTTTAGTCGAGCTGTAGCAAATGCAATATAAATGTATATACAGTACCAATCAAAAGTTGACACATCTACTCATTCCAGAGTTTTTCTTTATTTTTACAAATCAAAATATATTTTATATAAGATTCTTCAAAGTAGCCACCATTTCCCTTGATTATAGCTTTGCACACTCTTGGCATTCTCTAAACCAGCTTCACGAGGTAGTCACCTGGTATGCATTTCAATTAACAGGTGTGCCTTGTTAAAAGTTAATTTGTAGAATTTCTTTCCTTCTTAATGCGTTTGAGACCATCAGTTGTGTTGTGACAAGGTAGGGGTGGTATACAGAAGCCCTATTTGGTAAAAGACCAAGTCCATATTATGGCAAGAACAGCACAAATTATTTTTTGTATTATTATATATATATTTTTTTTACACCTTTATTTTACTAGGCAAGTCAGTTAAGAACAAATTTTTATTTACAATGACGGCCCCTTGTTCAGGGGCAGAACAACAGATTTTTTACATTGTCAGCTCGGGGATTTGATCCAGCAACCTTTCGGTTACGGGCCCAACGCTCTAGCCACTCGGCTACCTGCCACCCAAATAAGCAAAGAGAAACGACATCATTACTTTAAGATCAGAAGGTCAGCCAATCCGGAAAATGTCAAGAACTTGTAGTTTCTTCAAGCGCAGTCGCAAAAACCACCAAGCGCTATGATGAAACTGGCACTCATGAGGACCGCCACAGGAATGGAAGATCCAGAGTTACCTCTGCTGCAGAGGATAAGTTCATTAGAGTTAACTGCACCTCAGATTGCAGCACAAATAAATGCTTCACAGAGTTCAAGTACCAGACACATCTCAACATCAACTGTTCAGAACTGTGAATCAGGCAGTCATGGTCGAATTGCTGCAAAGAAACCACTACTAAAAAGACACCAATAAGAAGAGACTTGCTTTGGCCAAGAAACACGAGCAATGGACATTATATATATATATATCGAATGTGCAATAAGTGCAGTTGTTTGTAATTAAACCCTGCGCACTAAGGACTGTATTTTAAGGGAATTACTATTATTACCCCAAATGATATCATACACACATTTAGCTATTAAAGTATCTCTTCCTGTCATTTACCTGTACAGTTTGTGTAAACATGCAAGTATTCACTTATCTGTAAATATAACTGTATACCTAACTGTACAGCTAATTTAACCATGCAAGATTTTCACTTACCTGTTCATTTACCCAGTCTGTATATTAAGTAAACTATTATTACCCTCGCTCATATCATACGCATTTTTAGCTACTGAAGTATTTCTCTGCCATCGACCTGTATAGTATAGTTAACCATCCAACATCCACCAACGTATAGTGTACATATTCAGCCAACCACCCATACTATGCAATGTCCTTTTTATAGCTTTTTTTTGCACTCCAGATATCTTGTATTTCTATACTTTTTCATACTGCCGCTCTATGTATCATGTACCGTGTATCTGTCTTTTGTGTACTTTCGTTGTGGCATTTTGCACCTGCCCTGTGTTTTGTTGTAGCTGCTTGACAATGAAATTTCCCCCCCGGGGGATCAATAAAGTACCTATCTATCTATCTATCTATCTATCTATCTATCTATCTATCTATCTATTAGACCGGTGGAAATCTGTCCTTTGGTCTGATGAGTCCAAATTTGAGATTTTTGTTTCCAACCGCCGTGTCTTTGTGAGGTAGGTGAACGGATGATCTCTGCATGTGTGGTTCCCCCTGTGAAGCATGGAGGAGGTGTGATGGTGCTTTGCTGGTGACACTGCCAGTGATTTATTTAGAATTCAAGGCATACATAACCAGCATGGCTACCACAGCATTCTGCAGCGATACGCCATTCCATCTGTTTGCGCTTAGTGGGACTATCATTTGTGAGGGCTATTTGACTAAGAAGGAGAGTGATGGAGTGCTGCATCAGATGACTTGGCCTCCACAATCAATTGAGATGGTTTGGGATGAGTTGGACCGTAGAGTGAAGAAAAAGCAGACAAGCGCTCCACATAAATGTGGGAACTCCTTCAATAATGTTGGAAAAGCATTCCAGGTGAAACTGCTTGAGAGAACGCATTCAACATATTATTCCAGTCTTTAACCGTTCTCATTGTCGGATTGGACATGTTTACTGCAGAGCGCACAACCTATGCTACATGTGTGAGATTTTCTTTATTTCATTCCATTTATGAGTTGTCAATAGTCAGTCTTTTGTTTGGAGTGCTCCTGTCAATTTTGAGTAAGGACACACCTGATTATGCATATAAGAAGGCCTATAGGCTACCTGGCCTGTGCACAAATGTAGGTATATAAATGTCAATTTGGGAATCTGATAGTATTTCTAATTGGCTTAACGAATGAGCTGTGAAGCTTCTCAAAGTAATGTTTTTTTCACCTCAAACAGCAAGCATCCATTGAGAATGACAATAGAGCCTCAATGTATTTGAAAAATATTTCCATCTCTCTCACGATAACCACTCAGCGTGAAAGGGAAAAATGTAATGCTCTGATCCAGTGGAAACGTCATAAAATAGGCTTACCTAATTACTTCTTATCCCTTGTGCAAATAGTCTACAGCTGTGTCTGTCCCGAGCTCACTGGCACGGGACACTGAGGGCCCAGAATATTTTATATAATGTTGCAAGTTTGCTAACTCAAGCTTCAGGCCGGACCCAAGTTAATTAGTTGATACAATAAGTTTGTTGCAGACAGGCCATGCATAGCCAGTGTGATTAATAGGATATTTATTACCTGCAGGCTGCATTGGCTTTATAGGCTATTTTGACATAGTTGGCAATGGCAATAGAAGTTACTTTTTAGGTTTGTATCATTTTCATTTGGATAGAAATTTGATTAACCACATGACAATGATTTTGAGATACGAAGACGTTATTATAAATTAAATGAAACTGTTCCACAAAAATGAGCATATGAAAACCATAACTGGCATGCAGATTGGTAGAAATTGTAAGATAAATTGGGCATTCCGCATGAGAAAGGTTGCGGACTCCTTGTGTAGCCTATTACCGGCAACTTCAGGAGGGTAAAGTCAGAATCTGTGAAAGCCAGTAAGAGCGTGAGGAGGATGGTCGGGTCAGGTTAAGGTTTTGTTTTTCTGGTTATTTTGATCTCTCGAGTAATTTGTGTCTAATTTAATCAAAAAATGTGCTTAAAGCATCAGACAAACTCAATGCAAGGGTAGATATATATATATATATATATATCTACCCTTGAAGGAGGTCAGTGTTATCCCCCAACAGAAATATGAGGTAGAGAAGTGATAGGACTGATAGAGATCAGACTGGATGCTAGATGGCCTGAACATTTTGCTATCTATCATACTCTGGGAGGCTCACAGCGGACACACACACGGCTATTAAGATTCTACAGGCCGAAATGTAAGCCAGCTCAGCTCGGTTGTTGATGCTCCAGGAAAACTATGTTTTCGCTGCAATGTATCCATATACTTTTGTGCCTTAATGCCATAAAGACATCAGATGAACACAGTTGTAAGTACAAAGACCAGCATGAATCAGCTGTGTAACGTGGAGGGACTTCATTACATGAAATAACATTACATTTCGTCCTGCTCAGTGAGGGTACATGATAGGAGAGGCTGCTGTGCGCTGTGTGGGCCACCTACATTTATACCATTCGTCTCAAACACGACTAGATCCCATTCTCCTCCGAAAGCTGTTGTGCTCAGTGTGGCACTGCAGCGAGGAACTGGGAGTTAAATACTGTGGAACAAATGTGGATTTCCACAGCAGAGACTAGAGCAAACAGCACACTATAACCATTGTGACTCAGGATGAGAGACTGTAGTATGACATTCCCAGAAAGTTTTCCTGCTAATTGCTAAATCCGGAAAAGCCGACAGGTGGTGCTTTGTTTTGGAAGGTGAGAATATGTAGGAGAAGGGCGAAGGAGAGACTTATAAACTTCAAAGTAAGATGGGTAAAAGCCATTTAGCAAACAAAATAGACGGAGAATAGATGCAATTTAAGTACCAAAAGCCGCCTTAATGAGGATCTAATCTCTCGTGGACAGACTACATAACATAAATGGTATCGTAATGTCTGTCAAAAGACTATGGGATTCAACGACTAACGAGCTACAGTAGTTCTGGTGCTTTTATTTTCTGTCACTGGTTATTTGGACATATCAGGATTGGGAGAAGGTGATGCTTCAAGTGGGAGTGGGGATTTCATGCAATTATTTCAAGTGGAACCTTTTTTTAGAAGTGGAGGAGGGGCTTTGACTGAGTTCCTATTTAGAGTGGTGGAGACTTCACTAGTCTCATTAGTATGTCATCTCATACATCTCCCCCCAGACGTATTGGATAAGATAACAATTACGCAAGATTTTAGTTCTGGGTTTACAAGATTAATTGTATTGTTATTTTTCCATTCGGCATCGAGTGGTCTCACAGTAAGCCCCCACACAACACTACTCATCATCAAGCAGCATTTCTGATGAGGAGACTTGTCTTACCTTCGATAACAGTGGGTTGAAAACTATATAATGCTCATTCAACTACAACTACAAGTAAAATATCTGTTGGATTGATCTAGAAGAAGAGATGTAACAAACTTTAAGGGATGCCATAACAAATAATAAAACACTAGGTCAACCCGTTTTCACTGGCTACATGCCAATACCCATAGTGGCATACAACTTAGAATGCATGCTGACATTCTTGAAAGATTTGTTTTAAGTGGTATGCTAGTGTGCATATATACCAGAGCCAATCTCTCTTTACTGGTAGCCTAGATACTACAGGTGGCAGGAGAGGTCACACAGAGCAAACACAGTTTCACATTTCTCTTAGGACGATGGGGTAAATTTACATAGAAGGCTATGGATTGGTGTCTTTTGTGTAACAGTGATCACACACATTCAGGTGGGCACTGTTAAATTACATTTTAGTCATTTAACAGATTGTGCACTTAACAATAATTGAACATCGACAGATTTTTTACCTAGTTGGCTCAGGGATTCGAACTAGCAACCTTTCAGTTATTGGCAAAACGCTCTTAACAGCTAGACTACCAGCCACTTGTCTGTGATAAAACACTCAGTGGCGTAATGATTCTGTTCTTATGGTAAAGACACTCTCATAAAAGTATTAAAACGCTCTCAGCCTTATTCCTCATAGGAACACTCTCCTTACATGCGTGGATGTGTGGTATGGAACATTCTGCCATGCTATAACAAGGAGCCGTCAGTCACGCAACATTACAGGGAAGATACAGTGCAGCAACTCACATTGACATGAGCACACAAACACACACAGAGTGAGAGAGAAAGACAGAGATGCAGGTACACCAGTACATTTTTGTTCTAGAACTACAGATGACTGGTGTAATGAGTTGTTAGGTGGGCAATGTTTTCCGCATCTGAGTAAATGCATCTTTCCTCCTCACTAATGCAGATACGGTTGGTAGCCTTGAGTGCGACTCCAGCAGTAATTTAATATAATTAAAAAGGCACCTGTTTGCGCTCCTTTTCTTTCACTGGCTTAATGTGACTCATGTCCCTTAATGCGCCCATCCAAAACAGCCATGGAGCCATGGTGTGTCTTAGGGATGTGACAAAGAAATATATACAGCGGGTGAAATAAGTATTGAACACGTCACCATTTTTCTCAGTAAATATATTTCCAAAGGTGCTATTGACATGACATTTTCACCAGATGTTGGTAACAACCCAAGTAATCCATACATACAAAGAAACCAAAACAAATAAGTTCAGAAATTAAGTTATGTGTAATAATGTGAAATGACACAGGGAAAAAGTATTGAACACATGAAGAAAGGGAGGTGCAAAAAGGCATGGAAAGCCAAGACAACAGCTGAAAACTATCAGTAATTAAAAAGCAATCCAACCCCCTGTCAGTGCAAATTAATATCAGCTGGTTCAGTCCCAACTGATGGCCTACAAAAGGTCTCATTGCCAAGGTGTCACACAAGACACATCTCATGATGGGTAAAAGCAAAGAGCTGTCTCAAGGCATTTGCAACCTAATTGTTGCAAAACATAATGATGGCATTGGTTTTAGGCGCATTTCTAAGCTTCTGAATGTTCCAGTGAGCACTGTTGGGGCCATAATACGGAAGTGGAAAGACAATAATTTCACCATAAATTTGCCTCGACCAGGTGCTCCTCGTAAATTTGCCATTCATCCTTCCTTCAATTATGTGAAGTTTGCCAGTACCATTTGCTGAAAAGCAGCCCCACACCATGATGTTCCCACCTCCAAACTTCACTGTTGGTCTGGTGTTTTTAGGGTGATGTGCAGTGCCATTTCTCCTCCAAACATGGTGTGTATTATGACATCCTAACAGTTCAATTTTGCTCTCATCTGACCACACTATATTCTCCCAGTATTTCACTGGCTTTTCCAAATGTTGTGCAGCAAACTTTAAACGAGCTTCAACATGCTTTTTTTTCAGTAATGGAGTCTTGCGTGGTGAGCGTGCATACAGGCCATGGCAACAGTACAACTAATTGCAGGTCTTTTTGAAGCTCTCCACAAGTGGTCCTTGGCTCTTGGACAACTCTTCTGATTATTCTTTTCACTCCTCTGTCAGAAATCTTGCGAGGAGCACCTGGTCGAGGCAAATTTATGGTGAAATGATTGTCTTTCCACTTCCGTATTATGGCCAAAACAGTGTTCACTGGAACATTCAGAAGCTTAGAAATGCGCCTATAACCAATGCCATCATTATGTTTTGCAACAATTAGGTGGCGAATGTCTTGAGACAGCTCTTTGCTTTTACCCATCATGAGATGTGTCTTGTGTGACACCTTGGCAATGAGACCTTTTTGTAGGCCATCAGTTGGGACTGAACCAGCTGATATTAATTTGCACTGACAGGGGGCTGGATTGCTTTTTAATTACTGATAGTTTTCAGCTGTTGTCTTGGCTTTCCATGCCTTTTTGCACCTCCCTTTCTTCATGTGTTCAATACTTTTTCCCTGTGTCATTTCACATTATTACACATAACTTAATTTCTGAACTTATTTGTTTTGGTTTCTTTGTATGTATGGATTACTTGGGTTGTTACCAACATCTGGTGAAACTTTCATGTCAATAGCACCTTTGGAAATATATTTACTGAG
The DNA here is from genome assembly GCA_023634145.1 of Thymallus thymallus. Lineage (NCBI taxonomy): Eukaryota > Metazoa > Chordata > Actinopteri > Salmoniformes > Salmonidae > Thymallus > Thymallus thymallus. The sequence goes on from CM042411.1 coordinate 16,104,586, forward strand.
AAAAATGGTGACGTGTTCAATACTTATTTCACCCGCTGTATAATTACATATATAATATATAGTTTAAACTGACATTTCTTAAAACAATTTTAAAAATCATAAAAACAATTCTCATTTAGAAGAGTAAATCATGTTTTCAAAAGTATTCTTATACTTAATCACTCATCTTATACAACATTCAAATGCAGAGCTAATAACAGGAATGTAGACTTTGAAAGATAGTTATGTTGTCCTACTGTCTTTCATGATGTCACAAAATGAAACACATTCGACAGTGTTGTTCTTTAAGTTCCCCCGACCGTTTCCCACATTCTCAAAAATATAAATATTGTTACAGTTGAAGTCGGAAGTTTACATACACTTAGGTTGAAGTCATTAAACCTCATTTTTCAACCCCCACAGATTTCATGTTAACAAACTATAGTTTTGGCAAGTCGGTTAGGACACCAACTTTGTCCATGACATAAGTAATTCTTCCAACAATTGTTTACAGAGATTATTTCACTTATAATTCACTATATCGCAATTCCAGTGGGTCAGAAGTTAACATGCATTAAGTTGACTGTGCCTTTAAACTGCTTGGAAAATTCCAGAAAATTACGTCATGGCTATATAAGCTTCTGATAGGCTAAATGACATCATTCGAGTCAATTGGAGGTGTACTTGTGGATGTATTTCAAGGACTACCTTCAAACTCAGTGCCTCTTTGCGCGACATCATGGGAAAATCAAAAGAAATCAGCCAAGAGCTCAGAAAAAAATTTGTAGACCTCCACAAGTCCGGTTCATCCTTGGGAGCAATTTCCAAACACCTGAAGGTACCACGCTCGTAAGTACAAACAATAGTACGCAAGCATAAACACCATGGGACCACGCAGCTGTCATATCGCTCAGGAAGGAGACACATTGTCTCCTAGAGATGAACGTACTTTGGTGTGAAAAGTGCAAATCAATTCCAAAACAACAGCAGCAAAGGACCTTGTGAAGATGCTGGAGGAATCCGGTACAAAAGCAACTGAACATGGGGACATCATACTTTTTGGAGAAATGTCCTCTGGTCTGACGAAACAAAAATAGAACTGTTTGGCCATAATGACCATCGTTTTGTTTGGATGAAAAGGGGGGACGCTTGCAAGCCGAAGAACATCATCCCAACCATGAAGCACATGGGTGGCAGCATTATGTTGTGGGGGTGCTTTGCTGCAGGAGGGACTGGTGCACTTCACAAAATAGATGGTATCATGAGGAAGGAAAATTATGTGGATATATTGAAGCAACATCTCAAGACATCAGTCAGGAAGTTAAAGCTAAGTCGCAAATGGGTCTTCCAAATGGACAATGACCCCAAGCATACTTCCAAAGTTGTGGCAAAATAGCTTAAGGACAACAAAGTCAAGGTATTGGAGTGGCCATCAAAAAGCCCTGACCTCAACCCTATAGAATATTTGTGGGCAGAACTGAAAAAGTGTGTGTGAGCAAGGAGGCCTACAAACCTGACTCAGTTACACCAGTTCTGTCAGGAGGAATGGGCCAAAATTAACCCAACTTATTGTGGGAAGCTTGTGGAAGGCTACCTGAAACATTTGACCCATGTTAAACAATTTAAAGGCAATGCTACCAAATACTAATAGAGTGTATGTAAACTTCTGACTTCCATTGGATGTACACTACCGTTCAAAAGTTTGGGGTCACTTAGAAATGTCCTTTTTTTTTTAAATAAAGAAAAGCTCATTTTTTGTCCATAAAAATAATGTCCAGAAATACAGTGTAGACATTGTTAATGTTGTAAATGACTATTGTAGCTGGAAACGGCTGATTTTTTATGGAATATCTACATAAGCGTACAGAGGCCCATTATCAGCAACCACCACACCTGTGTTCCAATGGCACGCTGTGTTAGCTAATCCAAGTTTATCATTTTAAAAGGCTAACTGATCATTAGAAAACCATTTTTCAATTGTGTTAGCGCAGCCTTAAACTGTTGTGCTGATTAAATAACTAATAAAACTGGTCTTCTTTAGACTAGTTGAGTATCTGGAGCATCAGCATTTGTGGGTTCGATTACAGGCTCAAAATGGCAAGAAACAAAGAAGTTTATTTTGAAACTCGTCAGTATATTCTTGTTCTAAGAAACAAAGGCTATTCCATGCGAGAAATTGCTAATAAACTGAAGATCTCGTACAAAGCGGTGTACTACTCCCTTCACAGAACAGCGCAAACTGGCTCTAACCAGACTATAAAGAGTAGTGGGAGGCCCCGGTGCACAACTGAGCAAGAGGACAAGTACATTAGAGTGTCTAGTTTGAGAAACAGACGCCTCACAAGTTCTCAACTGGCAGCTTCATTAAATAGTAAAACACCAGTCAACATCAACAGCGAAGAAGCGACTCCGGGATGCTGCCTTCTAGGCAGAGTTGCAAAGAAAAAGCCATATCTCAGACTGGTCAATAAAAATAAAAGATTAAGATGGGCAAAAGAACACAGACATTGGACAGAGGAAGATGAAAAAGTGTTATGGACAGACAAATCTAAGTTTGAGGTGTTCGGATCACAAAGAAGAACATTCATGAGACGCAGACCAAATGAAAAGATGCTGGAGGAGTGCTTGACGCCATCTGTCAAGCATGGTGGAGGCAATGTGATGGTCTGGGGGTTCTTTGGTGGTGGTAAAGTGGGAGATTTGTACAGGATAAAAGGGATCTTGAAAAAAGAAGGCTATCACTCCATTTTGCAACGCCATGCCATACCCTGTTGACGGTGCTAAATCGGAGCCAATTTCCTCCTACAACAGGACAATGACCCAAAGCACAGCTCCAAACTATTCAAGAACTATTCAGGGAAGAAGCAGTCAGCTGGTATTGTGTCTATAATGGAGTGGCCAGCACAGTCACCGGATCTCAACCCTATTTAGCTGTTGTGGGAGCAGCTTGACCGTATGGTACGTAAGAAGTGCCCATCAAGCCAATCCAACTTGTGGGAGGTGCTTCAGGAAGCATGGGGTGAAATCTCTTCAGATTACCTCAACAAATTGACAACTAGAATTCCAAAAGGTCTACAAGGCAGTAATTGCGGCAAATAGAGGATTCATTCACAAAAGAAAAGTAATTATTATTTTAATTAAAAATCATTATTTATAACCTTATAACCTCATTTCATATATGTTTTCATGGAAAACAAGGACATTTCTAAGTGACCCCAAACTTTTGAACGGTAGTGTAGGAATCTTGGCGGGAAAAGTTCTACTAAGAGAAATCCTCTGACTCTCTCTTTCTGCATGTCCAGCAAGAGAGAGACTGCCAGGAATCTCTGCCTAGCAGATCCACTAAAAGGGAAGCGAGCGTCATGACAACAGATACTAGACAGCTAGCACATAACAGTATTTGGCTAAAATGCTGCTAGTGGTACGTGGTACCGCAATATAGCGTAAGATGGACCACAAGTAGCAAGTTGAAACAGCTTGTCAGAGAGGAAGAAGTGATCTTTGTTGTTGTGAGTGGAAGGGGGAGGAGTTTGGAGTCTATGCGAGTGGGAAGGTGCACAGTGTACACAGCAGAGAAGGAGACCCTCCCCCCAAAAAAGCAAAAAAAAAAAAATAGAATATAGATCACGCTAAAACATACATTCAAATTAATTTGATATCGTCCAGCCCTACTGCCCACCCCCCTCCCCCCTAAACCTAGGCAGGTTCCAGACTGAAATAGGCAACAAATACATTGATTGATGAAGGCAAATAGCGTATTCATAATGCTGCGTTTAGATGAGGTACGCATAAAACGCCATACCAGTCGGTAAGGCAGGACAAGAAAGCAAGAAAGAGGGTGATGGCAAAAGCAAGCCAGCATGATGGTATGCGTTGGTATGCCGATTTCAGTAAACAAACAGTGCAAATCAGCAACCGGTAGAAAAGAGTTGAAATATTTTAACTCTGGCGGCAAGTCCAGTCTACAGTGGCCACAACAGCATTTACCGTCATGCTCTCATTGAGAACAATGACATCCGGGTTTGTCGTCTAGGGGCCTACTTTGTTTAATGTTTAATGTAATGAAAATCTGCCCTCCAAGTTTAAGCTCACAAGACAAACACAGGGCAAAGGAAAACACACACCAAATGCGGGCATCTACTGGTTAAAAATGGGAAGCATTTTAGCTTTCTAATGCTGTTAAACGTATCTCAACTCCCATTATAAAAGGGAATAACACCCTGTTAAAACTGGAGAAAACTGTGAACAAATGATATTGATGAGAAAGACGCACCTGTTTCAGTAGCGCGAGTCTCAGCTCAAACGGTTCTTGCAGTCCTTCATTTAGCAAATTACCTCACAACTCAAGTAGGCGATTGAAAATGGCTGCATATCAACTGCAATCATTTCTGTAATTAGACAACGTGCAGAGCTCTTTAGATCTGTGGCAAATAATTTGAAAGATGCATATCCCCTCTTAATAACGTTACATTGTTGCATTAGGTAGGCCTATTTGCAGATTTTAGTTCCCTTTATGATGATGATTGGGACCCGTTAGTGGTAGTAGTTTTGTGGTAACTGCCCTGTGATTTTAAAAACATTGTTTTTCGGTTAGGGATTTCTACGATTCAATTTAATTATAAAGTTTTAAAGTTTAAACATTCACACCCCTAATGTGTGTGTGTGTGTGTGTGTGATTGTGTTTAGGAAAATTAATATGCTTGGAGGAATGCGGAGACATTAGCTAGTTAATTATTCAGACTGGGGAAGCCAGAGAGTAATAGCTTGAGGACAAACATTCCAGACACAGCACCATCAATAACAAATCAGATTTATATTATCATATTCTTACTCAATGGTATCTCTGTTATGACAATAACAATGCAACATGTGTGTAGTGTTTTATTAGCTGCTTAATAGCCAGAAAAATCGTAACCAATCAGGAATGGTTGCTCAGATGGAGATATGACGACGATGATGATTTTTTAAAAAATTTATTTCACCTTTATTTAACCAGGTATGTCAGTTGAGAACAAGTTCTCATTTGCAACTGCGACCTGGCCAAGACAAAGCAAAAGCAGTGCGACAAAAACAACACAGAGTTACACAGTAAACAAACATAGTCAAAAACACAATCTATATACAGAGTGCAAAATGTAGTGCAAAATGCAGTAAGGTTAGGAGGTAGGACAATAAATAGACCATAGTGGTGAAATAAATTACAGATTATCATCATTAACACAGGAATGAAGGATGTGCAAATTATGATGTGCATATAGAGATACTGGAGTGCAAGATTAGTGAAAATAACAAAAATAAATATGGGGATGAGGTAGTAGTATGGGCTATTTACAGAAGGGCTATATACAGGTGCAGTGATCGATAAGCAGCTTTGACAGCTGATGCTTAAAGTTATTGAGGGAGATAGGAACCTCTAGCTTCAATGATTTTTGCAATACTGGAAGGAATGGCGGCCAAAGGAGGTGTTGGCTTTGGGGGTGACCAGTGAGATATACCTGCTGGAGCGCATGCTACGGGTGGGTGTTGCTATGGTGACCAGTGAGCTGAGATAGGGCGGGGATTTACCTAATAATGACTTATAGATGACCTGGAGTCAGTGGGTTTGGCGACGAATATATAATGAAGGCCAGCCAACGAGAGCATACAGGTCGCAGTGATGGGTAGTGTATGGGGCTTTGGTAACAAAACGGATGGCACTGTACTAGACTACATCCAATTTGCTAAGTAGAGTGTTGGAGGCTAGTTTGTAAATGACATCGCCGAAATCAAGGATCGGTAGGATAGTCAGTTTTACAAGGGCATGTTTGGCAGCATGAGTGAAGGAGGCTTTGTTGGGAAATAGGAAGCCAATTCTGGATTTAATTTTGGATTGGAGATGGTTGATGTGAGTCTGGAAGTTGAGTTTACAGTCTAACCAGATGCCTAGGTATTTGTAAGTGTCCACATATTCTAAGTCGGACCCGTCGAGAGTAGTGATGATAGTCCGGTGGGCGGGTGCGGGCAGCGTTCGATAGAAAAGCATGCACTTAGTTTTACTAGCGTTTAAGAGCAGTTGGAGGCCACGGAAGGCGTGTTGTATGGCATTGAAGCTTGTTTGAAGGTTAGTAAACACAGTGTCCAAAGAGGGGCCAGATGTGTACAGAATGGTGTCATCTGCGTAGAGATGGATCAGAGAGTCACCAGCAGCGAGAGCGACATCATTGATGTATATAGAGAAAAGGGTTGGCCCAAGAATTGAACCCTGTGGCATGATGATCGGATTCAAGAAGTCACTTTTAGAGACAGGCAGTGTTTAGCTCCTTCCATAAGCCTGCTTCTATGGATCAAAGGCATGACGACTTATCAGATGATGACATCATACCACTTGAGATCATCTGTTAGCAAATTGCTTATTAATGCCCATGATTTTGGTATGAGAGGTTTGAGCATGTGTCTACATACTTTTGGTCAACGTTTGGTCATGTAGTGTAAAAATAAAATACATTTTCCACCTGGTCTGGCACATAATGTCTGAGCAACCATCCTGATCAATTAGCAGATACGAAAGCAACACCAGCACAGGGGATTCAAGTCTGCTTTTACGCCTGTTTATCAGAGTCTACCCTTCTGTATCTGCCTTAATTAGAATGGCAGTGAAGAGACACACTCATTGAAAACCCACCGCCAGTCTGCTGCCGACCATGACAGCCCTGGAATATAATTTGGGGTGGTTGAGATTTCCCTAAACCCACAAACACTCCCCAAACAATAAATATCCCATTCAACCTGCCTGGCCATAGAGCCGCTTTGATTGATCAGATAGACTATCTGAAGAAATTAAAATGTAGTGGAGAGTCTAAATGCTCTAAATTGCATCAATTCAGTCCGTCAAGTGTCAAGGATATGGAAAGAAAAAATAAAAATGCCTAGAGCCAGCGTACTCTGCATTGCTTGATTAGGAGAACTGAAAACTAACTCCGATGCACAGTGTTAGTTGACGCTTAAACCTTACTATAGCAACAAGCATACGTCCCACCTTAGTTGTTATCATAGCACAACACTAAAAAGGCATATACAGGTAACATATATTTAGTGGTAAGTAACATTCAGCACATCAAAACAGAAGTGGGAATCAAACCCACAATTCAAAGTCCCTCTGGATAGGAGCATCTGCTAGATTACTAAATGTAATGTAGATGGACCCAACCATCAGATTTACAATTTATATTGCTCCATTCAAACCCCTAAACCCCAACACTGTACAGTCTGACTCATTGGACATGAAAGCAGGTGTCAACCAGAGATGCTCAATCATCCAAACTCCTTCAGGCCTGTTTGACATAGAGTAGATCTGCATGGCATGACAATAACACAGGCGATATTAAACTCTGGAGGACAACGCCAACTTTGGCAGAGTGGAAGTGTACACTTAACACATGTCCGGAAGACAAACGAGTAAGGCTGTGTGAGCGGAATTAAAACAGAGAGAGAGAGAAGAGAAAGAGAGACTAGTCCTCAGAGAGATCTATTCACAGTTGTCAGAGCTCATCTGCACCCTAAAACAAAGGGAAGAGTAAAGGCATCTGGGAGGATTATATTAGTTACCCTCTTGGTGCCACAATGTTCCAGCAGGCATCTTTGCCCACAAAATGCCAGCTTACGCTGAGAGCTCATCGCTGGATGGCTTGGTGGGGGGTTTCATTAGGTAGCACCACAGGGTGCGTGTGTGGCCGATTGGAGACACAGCTGTGACTGAATCTGTAGGTCCAGTTCTAATAACATGAAGACTAGTAGCAGTTTCAGATGGGTCCAGATGCTTTTTGCGACTAGCATTTTCTATTTATAAAAGAGGGATATTAGGTGATGGGGGAGATTCAGATGCTTCTGCGGCTAGTTAAAACCTAAAATGGTAGAGTTGAAAAGCACAGAACACAAGACTAGCTAGAAAAGTAGCTAGCTGCTATTTTTTAAACAGAAGGCATAACACCGGATCCTGAAATTCAAATGCTATCGCTAGCTACAGTCAGAGTGCCTCGGCCCCTCTTGCTTGGTAAGATACTCTGGCTCCGCAAGCCCCCTAGTGGATATACACTACACAAGGCGGACTTCCTCTCTGGGTGGAACGCAATAACGATGTGGACAAAAGTGCACGCTGCCCCCCCCAAAAAACACTCTGCCCTAGCACATGCATGCACGTCGATCAACGGCGTGAAGCTTGTAGCAACCTTTAGACTCTTTGGGGTTAAGGCCCCTTCTTTACTCTTCCCAAAGTATTTTAAACAAAAACTATTAGACAGACTTGATATATGTATAAAAAAAATACATTAAAAAAAATTTAGCATCCATATTGCTGTACTAACGAGAACTGAAAGTTTCAGTTTGAAAAGTTCCTGTCATTTCATAATCTGCTATGCTAATAGTGTCTAGTCTTCTACCTGGTGGTTCTGTAGAGCTGGAAATGTCCTCTCTGCTCTAAGAAACATTCTAGTTGGCATTTTCCACTGACTGAGGGAGAAACTGTGAACGTGAAAGGGTCTGATCATTATCTACCAGTCCTGGACTGTTCCTTTGTTCTACAGAAGAATGTACTCTAATTTGCCACAGTACTTTACCCAATCAAAGCTTACGCTCTTCTGGAGGAGAATCCAAAACAGAATCCAAAATTGCTATCATATGATTTTACCTGTATCCTAATAAGTTTATAGTGGAAACACTGCTCCTTAGAAACTAAAAAAACGAATTGTGTGCTCCTTAACATGAGTCCATGCGGTGTATGTGTTTCTCCATGAGGTACTTGGGTCAGCTGGTCTTGTTTCTTAGTTAGCAGCAGCTGGGGTACAGCATGCCTGGATGAGCATACACATTACCTCAGTGTCCACACACACATGGACCTTGCAGCTCTCCAGTGAGGTGAGGAGGTGACTTCACTGCTCTGCCTTCACTAGGCCAGACATGGCTACCAGGTAAAACGCATGTTTTGCATTATAATTTTTGGGAACATATGCACACTGGATACGAGGTCAACCACATTTGATAGGTAAATCATATGGGTTTTCAGGTAAAGCATATGTTTTCAATGAAGGTGATTTGGTTTTCCATGAGGAGTACAACAAGTGTTGTTCCTGAGCCTGAGCAGCCAGCTGACTAAATAGGTCAATCTGTGGAAATCTCTCAAATGTTAGGTTATGCTCAATAGGGCACACCATGTAAAACCTAGTTTTATGATGCATGCATACTGAACACAACCCTGAGCGCCAACAATGGGAGTCTTTACATGGCCAGTTCAATGCTTGTACATACAGTGACACTATAAGAGCTTGAAGAGGACAAATCCTTGGCATTCCACAGAAAGGAAAGAGGGAGATTTGTTTTAGTGTGTATTCACAAATCTCTGAATACACACAATAGAACCACCATGTCTGTACATGCATCTACTTCCCCTGTTGTTCTATAGCACATACAGTTTAAGTCGGAAGTTTACATACACTTAGGTTGAAGTAATTAAAACTCATTTCTCAACCTCTCCACAGATTTCATGTTAACAAATTATAGTTTTGGCAAGTCGGTTAGGACATCTAGTTTGTGCATGACAAGAAATTCTTCCAACAATTGTTTACAGACAGATTATTTCACTTAAAATTCACTATATCACAATTAAAGAAATTTACATACACCAAGTTGACTGCCTTTAAACAGCTTGGAAAATTCCAGAAAACAATGTAAATGGCTTTAGAAGCTTCTGATAGGCTAAATTACATAATTTGAGTCAATTGGAGGTGTACCTGTGGATGTAGTTCAAGGCCTACCTTCAAACTCAGTGCCTCATTTCTTGACATCATGAGAAAATCAAAATAAATAAGCCAAGACCTCAGAAAAAAAATTGTAGAACTACACAAGTCTGGTTCATCCTTGGGAGCAATTTCCAAACGCCTGAAGGTACCACGTTCATCTGTACAAACAATAGTACGCAAGTATAAACACCATGGGACCACGCAGCTGTCATACCGCTCAGGAAGGAGACGCTTTCTATCTCCTAGAGATGAATGTACTTTGGTGCGAAAAGTGCAAATCAATCCCAGAACAACAGCAAAGGACCTTGTGGTGATGCTGGAGGAAACGGGTACAAAAGTATCTATATCCACAGTAAAACGAGTCCTATATCGACGTAACCTGAAAGGCCGCTCAGCAAGGAAGAAGCCACTGCTCCAAAACCGCCATAAAATGTCCTCTGGTCTGATGAAACAAAAATAGAACTGTTTGGCCATAAAGACCATCATTATGTTTGGAGGAAAAATGGGAAGGCATGCAAGCTGAAGAACACCATCCCAACCATGAGGCACGAGGGTGGCAGCATCATGTTGTGGGGGTGTTTTGCTGAAGGAGGGACTGGTGCACTTCACAAAATAGATGCCATTATGAGAAAGGAAAATTATGTGGCTATATTGAAGCAACATCTCAAGACATCATTCAGGAAGTTAAAGCTTGGTCGCAAATGGGTCTTCCAATTGGACAATGTCCCCAAGCATACTTCCAAAGTTGAGGCAAAATGGCTTAAGAACAACAAAGTCAAGGTATTGGAGTGGCCATCTCAAAGCCCTGACCTTAATCCTATAGAACATTTGTGGGCAGAACTGAAAAAGCGTGTGCGAGCAAAGAGGTTCTGTCAGGAAGAATGGGCCAAAATGAACCCAACTTATTGTGGAAAGCTTGTGGAAGGCTACCCGAAACGTTTGGCCCAAGTTAAACAATTTAAATGCGATGCTACCAAATACTAATTGAGTGTATGTGAACTTCTGACCCACTGGGAATGTGATGAAATAAATAAAAGCTGAAATAAATCACTCTACTATTATTCTGACATTTCACAAAATAAAGTGGTGCTCCTAACTGACCTAAGACACTAGGATTACATGTCAGAAATTGTGAAAAACTGAGTTTAAATGTATTTGGCTAAGGTGCATGTAAACTTCCGACTTCAACTGTATTCAGGTCATTGTCTATTCAACCTCCCATGTCGTTAAGTAGGAAAGAAGTGTTTACTTCGGGGGAAAAAAAAGATGTCTCTTCTCATCAAGAACTTCTGATGAATTGGCAGGCAGGGGAGAACGAGAGAAAGGGTGGTTGTATCCACTGAGGTGAGTGGAGACTGAGGCAGAAAGTGATAGAGCAAATAGGCAGGAAGACATTCAGCCTCTAGTGGGCTGTTGCTTTGGGCTCCATATTGACTAACCTGGAGGACATACATTTTTACATTTGAGTAATTTAGCAGATGCTCTTATACAGAGCGACTTACAGTAAGTAGTGAGTGAGTGCTTACATTTCCATACTTTTTTCGTACTGGTCTCTCAAGTGAAAAACGCATTAGCTTGAATAACTCTCTACAGGCCTTATTGCACGCCATTTTACAACCTACAGCTTTAAATGAATTGTGAAAACTGCTGGCACCCCAATGGTGGAAAAAGCTTTCCCCTGAAGTCCCTGCCCATCTTCCAAAAACATCTGAAACCCTACCTCTTCAACCCTCCTCCACCTCAACCCCACCACCCCCAGACCCAATTTATTATTATAAAATAAAACGTTTTAAACACTTAACCAGTACTTGCACTTGAACCCTGCCAACCCCTGTTCTAGCTCTGACTACTGACAGCTACGATATTGAGGAAAAATGTACTTTCTATGCATGTGATGTGGTTGTCCCACCGATCTATCTAAGTCACTCTGGATAACAGCATCTGTTAAATGACAAAAATATTATTGTGACAGGATTGTTAAATCATGCCAGAAGAGTGTTCTCCTTGAATCATGTTGGGAGTTCCTGAAATATTGCTCAAAGAAAAGCTGATGGGCTCTCCTCTCCAATCATGGTTAACATTGACAGTCAACATAAAACGCTGAATGTCGGGCTCAACAACTTACAAAGCTCTATAAATATAGTAGCCTAGAGCTAATGCAATACATTTTACAAGAACTACTGTAATGGCAAACTGAGCAGCAGAGCTACAGCTAATTGTGTTACCATGAACATGCAGGATTTACAAAGTATCTACACAAATAGCCCCAAGTATTCCCAAGTCAAAGGCAGTCAGCTTACATGGTTGCTAGAAACTTGAGAATGGGAATACAGGAGAGTGAATTATGGATGAGGGGAAGGTACAGTGGTTGAACTCTCCTCCATATCCTCCTGGCAGTGCCCTCACTATGAACCCAGGAGGGCCCTGCGCTGGCAGAGCCTAAACAGCCAGGTGATGGCTCTCTGACCTGGAGCTGGGGCTCAAATAACTCCATATTCCCCATATAGCCTAGTACACTATTTGGCACAAACTAAACAGGTAGTGTAATGGTTCTGGACTGGAGCTCGGTCCCAAATTCCTCAATAGTGCACTACTTTTGACCAAGGTCACATGGGGCTACCACACAGTGCTATGGGGAATAGAGCTCAATGAACCCTCTCTGGTTTACCCTCACCCAATCGTATCCTTTGCTGATGGAGTCGCCCCTAGTCAGTGATCCAAGGCCAGTTGTGTTTTTCAGCCTAGAGGCAACTTCATCAGCAGCAGTCTCGCTCTTCCCAAAGGGGAGGCAGTGTGTGCAAGATTCTGTCATATCTACCTCAACACCAAATTGAATCCCCCCGATCAATTAATTGGACATGTCACCAAAGTGCTCCAGGTGAGAATTGGTTGCCGATGATGACTTCAGCTAAAATAATTAATTATCAGAGCTAATTAATTAGGTTCTGGAGCATGGTGATAAGTTCTGGGACACAGTAAATTAGTGACCGACATGTGCAACACTTTGGCTCCGGAGATAAAAAGGGGAGATACTAATGGGGGAGACGCTATTTGCCAATTTAACCTCCTTGGTTTGGTCAGACAGGGTAAACAGAAGAGGAACATAATATACTACTTACACATGCAATTCATAATCACAACCACTTAAAACCCCTCAGGTTGCTAATAGCCAATGTAACAATGTAAACATTGTTAGAGGATTGACTGAGGTCAGATGTGGTTGTAGCTGATTGTGTTGAATACACCCACAGAATAAAAAGAGAACTTGAAGTGTTTTGATTAAAAACGAAGAAAAACAATCTCCTTGACTACTTCATGTAATTAGTCAATCACTTGAAAGGCCTCACATTATTGGAAACAAATGTGATAAACAATACTAGAAGTTTGACAGAGGTCAAAGAAGATTGATCCATTGTAACTGAAGATGGTTGTGTTTATACTATGTACTGTACTTATAGTTTATAATCTTAGGCCTATAAATCACACGCAAAGGAAAAATTACTTAAACACAGGCAAAAGTGCTGTACAATAAATCCAGCATTGCTTCTCGCCTCCTACATCCAGACGGATAATTAACAGCAAGCTAAAAGCTAAGACACACACAGACACAATATTAATGTTGGTAAAAAGGCTCTCATCTCAAGGCCTACTTCTCCCTGGGCCAAAACTCTGGTTTACACACACAGCAGGAGGCCAATTACTGGTCTCCTGAGAGACAAGCACCATGCTGTGGCAGAACAGAGTATTGCAGTGCAGCAAGATCTAGTCCAGTAGTGCCTATACTATATTTGTGTGGCGGCTTTATTTGTTATTTGCTTTATTAGTGGTTATTCTGACCCAACAGATTCTGAAACAATATTTCTTGCCAAATCTTACAAGTAGGCCTAAGCTGCGAGGGGACACCAGTTGGTAATTAGGCTTCGAATACAGCAGCAGATTTAAATCAGAAGAGTAAACATACTTTGACTATCAATCTTCTTCATTCAGACAGAAAATAAAAAGGTATTCTCCAATAACACCTACACTCCCTCCTGGTTGTCAGTGGTACATGCAGGTAATGACCTGGTCTGTCTGCCTGCCGCCCGCACTCCCCTGGCCCCCCCTGCGTGGACCTGGAGTTGGCTGCAGGTAATTGCACTGGGACAGTGCTGGGACGACGCAGAGACAGGAGAGAAGACAAGAATCTCTAAAGATGCTGCCCACTGCGTGCATGTGTTGTGCTAACACGATGAGGCTGCTGCTTTGCTTGGATGGTGGATCTGTAATGAACTAAATGGCCTTGTTCTAAATGATCTGAACCCAGATTCCTCTACACCTTCTGGTGTACACGCATATACAGAATTGAGTCACACGTCTCACTTTAGCATCCGCATTGTGAGTCAACCGTGTTGTGAGTGTTAGTTGAGCATGTGTGTGCATGCCTGCCTGCCTGTGTGTGTTAAATGAGCATGCTTGCGTATGTGTGGTACTCACTGCTGCAGTGCTGCTTGTCGACGGCTTCTCCCTGAGTGCTGCTCCCAGCGATCTCCTCTCCAGCCGGCTTCCTGGAGGTTACCACAGCAGCCAGGGAGACAGGGGGCACATCCAGAGTCTGGAGGTCTGCAGACAACATACAGGATCATTTTTTAAAAATGTTTTTTATTGTCACATACACCAGATCGGTGCAGTGAAAAGTGTTGTTTTACAAGGTCAGCCATAGCATGCACGGACGCATACGGCACACACTTCTCCCGACTACAGGGCAGAACCATATCAGCCAAGATGAGGTTTTGCTGATGCAACCCAACACCAGGCAATCAAATAGGACAAATGGATACCTTTAACATCTCTACTGGCACATTAAATATTCACTGCAGTATTCCCTTTCAGCCAGTTGACTTCTGTTCCTAAAATATTAATTTGCGAGGAGGCTTTGTGTGTGTGTGTGTGTGTGTGTGCGCATCGCCGTGAAACAGAGGAAATCAACAGTGATGTGTGTGACCCTAGAAAACGCAGAGTCTTCGACGGGACTGTTTTTCTGAGAAAGACAGGAGACTAAGCATTAGCAGTTTCAATGATAAGGTTGTAAAAAGCTCTTATGTGCTCAGAGTATCAGTCTGCACACAACCTATCATCCTTTCCTTATTCCACCTCCATCACAAGAAGGGCTTGCCTCAGTTTTGCTCACATGTGTGTTTCTGCTCTGCATGCATGTCTGTACAGGGTTATTCATGTTCGAATATGTGGTGTGCGTAGATTTGCACATGATCCTGTATGCGTGTGTGTGTGTGGGATGGCATGTGTGTGGGTGATTCTGTGTATAGAATCAAGCGTAATGTATGTGCATAAGTATGAACATATTCTACAACATTCCTACCAATACTATACCTACATCCTCCTTGTGCATGCACACTAACAAGTGTGTTTGTGCATGATCGTCTCTCTCTGTGACTATACAAGTTTACATATGAATAAATCAGCATTGGATCCCATTAGAGACTAGTTAGGTATTCACCATGGAGCACTGAACATACTGTACACTACTGGAATATCAAGGAATATCAAGAGTTACTACGTAGTACAGAGCCTTAGGTTAAAGCAACAGTCCCTGGCAATCCTACATGCTAGGAACGTGTGTGTGCGTTCCTCACCCCTCTTCCTGCGTGACTCCTTGATTTCCTCACACATGCGGTGGAACTCTGGGTCGAGCTCCAAGGCCAGCATGGCATGCGCCGTGTCCTTCAGACTACATGCTCTGTGGCGGATGATCTTATCTGGGGGTAGAGAACACACGCTGTCATTAATACACGCACTCAAGCCCTCAATTCTGTATTGGCATTGTAGATAAATTATACCTACAGATTCAATTACTTAGGCCTGAAGAACCATAATATGGCAGATATTAATTTGAGCCTACACAAGGTCCATGCCATGCCATCGTTCTCTCCCTGCCTCTGCCCTTAACTAGCCTCTCACACCCCACCCTCTGCTGGCCACAAAACGTACACTGCTGGATGTGTCTCTGTCTGGCCTCCAATACTGGGAGCAAGGGATTACTGTTCTCTCACTGTTTGGATGAAGACAAAATAGCTGCCTTTGGTGGTGAATGTTAGGAGACAAACCTCAGGCATACAGTCTCATCCTCCCTTCCCTCTAACACATAAAAACATCTTTATCCTAAAAGCTGGTTGTCAGTGAGTTGAGAGTATGTACGAGCACGCATGTATGTGTGTAAACAGACATCCTCCTCTCATTACGCCACTCAACCAACAGGTTCAGACAGAGGGCCAGAGAGTTCGCCATGTGACAGCTTCTAACCACTAATTGGAAGACTGTGTGTGTGGTACGGTACTGTCCGTCAAGAGTATAGGGCGACAGGGTGCAGGGCGAGTGTTGAGTGGAGGTCTGTACCCTTATCGAACCGTGTCACCTCTGTCGAGAGCTGACAAGGACATTCTGCTGCCTACTTGGTGGTGTGTTTAAACTGTTTGTTTGCTGTGAGTTTGAAAATGTTTTCCTCTAGAGTGGTGGAGCAGGTTTGTTTGTGGATGCGGATAGATTTGGTTTTCTAACATAATGAAGTGAGAGGAAGCACTGGGGAACAAGACCGTCCTTCAAGACTGCAGAGTACAGCATTCAGCTTTTACCGCAAACAGAAGTGGAGGAAAGGAAGATGATGAGATTAGTGGACGAGGAAAGTAGAAGAGGAAGAGGGGGGGGAGAAGAAAGAGGACTATTTGGAAGACTGAAAGGAAGAGGACAGAAGTCTGTTTCAGTGTCTCAGACCTCACAATGGGGAGGGGGACATTATAGGCATGTTTCAAAAAGCCACAGAGTCGGTGAGCAAACTCCGAAATGACCAAATGTAATTTGTGCTGGGCTAGTCTCTATTCCCAGGGACACTAGTTGGAGTCTAGCACTGAGTTTCACAGATATGATTTATTCATCTGGGTGTGTGAGCTCATGCGTATAAAACTGTATTTAAATCAAATTTTATTTGTCACATGCTTCATAAAACAGGTGTAGACTAACAGTGAAATGCTTACTTACTGGCCCTTCCCAACAATGCAGAGAGAAAGAAAATAGAGAAATAATAGAAAAGTAAAACACGTAATAATAGTTTTATATAATAAATACACGTGTAAAAATAACGTGGCTATATACATGTGGTACCGTTACAGAGTAAGAGGTAGATAAGTACATATAACTAGGAATAAAGTGACCGATAATCAACAGTAGCAGCAGGGTATATGATGAGACAAAAAAGGGTAAATGCAGATAGTCCAGGTAGATATTTGGTTAAATATTTAACTGAGCAACAAGCCGTGACAAAGAAATCTCTAGTTTAGTTGGACCACAGATTTATATTATCCCAGGGCGATCGAGACAAAGAGGGTCCCTGAAAAATACATCATCCATTTTAATTTAATGTTTGTCGGGTCGCTAGGCTTCCATCTATATAGCTTTCAATTAACACCACAGCATACGGAGGGAACTTGAGTTCTTACAGTTTTCCCACTACATTCGTTCCCATTGCTTATGAATTATTCATAAGCCTGAATCCATACATACAACCTTCACTTTCATGTAAACACCAACACAGCCTACGTGTTTAAATAATTCATGTTATTCTAATCGATTTGATAACACTTTTTCACAAGTAACAACCCCTGCTATACTCAACTGATTGGGAGTGTGGGTTTCAGTGTTTCCCCTAAGTACACAGAGTAGCCAGACAAATATAAAAAGCAACTAGCCAGTGAATTCTGGGCTGGATGAGATGTTCTGCCTATTGTTCCTGCAATGAGGATTCAACATCTTCATAGAATGCTTTCATAATTTATCAGCAGATAATCGTCAAAAAGCAGTAGTCTACCAGTATACAAAATACGTCTCTCTCATCGATGCGATTTGGTTCCTGACGTTCACCTAAAGGATCCACTCAAAAAGAGCAGTTACTTCACAAAAAACTCATCACTAAGCTACACTGACGAGTCACTTTAACGGTCACTAGGAAGTCTTGACATGGGCTTTGAAACCTAGAAAAATACAAACAAGATCTTTTGTTTGCTTGTCCTGATCATATATCATGGACATACTGTATACTGCATGATTTATGATTTGCAAAGGGATATAGAAGACTGACTTTATTCAGTCAGTTTGACACCTTTTATAAACTAGTCAACACTTGTTGTTCGGTTGTCAATCAAAGCACAGTAAATAGCCTATGCACCTGACCTCACGTGGCTGGCTATATGAAAGTTGAAACTCACAAAATAAAATAAATGTGCTCCAAACAATAATTTTAACTCATCATTAACACTTAACATTAAATGGGAAAGTGAAGCATCATCCTCCCCTAGTTCGTGAAAAGAAATTTGACTGCAACCAACCACAGCGTAGAAAAATAACAACTTTTCCCAGAAGCGAGACAGAGAGCAGACTGACAAACCAGCAGCGTTTCCCTGTCATCGCTTGCTTTGTGAATGACAGATGCCTGTCCCATCAATAGATCACTAGAAGATTAATATTGTTCATTCTAGCGGGAGAAGGCTATACAGACTTTTCTGACTAGCGAATTGAAACTTAAATGAAAAGAAGCCTGATGTGAAGTGGAAAAAGTAGCTGTCCAACAACGAGTCTTACCGGTTGTTTAGCCGACGGCCGGCACTTAAGGAAAACACTGGGGATTGTGTGTGTGTGTGGCTCCTGTTGTGAGGGTATTCTCAGGGTGTGTGGGTAGTAATGTAGTGTAGTGCTAGTAGTGCAGTGTTTTTTGCTTTTATCTGGCTACACTGGTGGTAGAAGTGGTGCAGAGAGAGAGGTTGAGAAAAAATGGGTTTAAATAGGCGACTGAGAAATAATACATTTTTCATGCTTTGCTGAGCGAAACAGCAGAGATATTAAGCTGGTGCAATGCTAGTTTTAGGGGTTTCATGCTTTTAAGGGTTTCTGTCTCACCGTATATTTGAGTTTTAAGTTGAGAGAAGAAAGAAAACCAATTCCAAGTTCTGTGTAGTGTCACTGCCTTGGAGCACTTTCATAAATCATAATGAATAAGACTCGAATAACTGTTAGATCTAATTGGTTTTATCACACAGTCAAATGTATCAGATGAATAGCTGAGTAGACAGACACCTGGGATGTCAATACTCCTGTGCCATCATATATGAATAAAGTTTTAAGTGTAAAGACATAGAAGACACCATACTGATAATTGCTGGAGTGTGACAGAGCTAGCCTTCACTAGATTAGCCTTGCATGCCACTACGTTGCATAGCTGCAGTGTACTAATGTAGTCTGAGAAACTAAGACCGAACTAAGACCAACATTTTGTTGCCTTAATTTTTATCTAAAAAAGGAATTAAATTGGATTTCTTTCCTACCAAACTACTCCACATTTTTGAAGTGAAGTACATTTTTTGAAAATTGTCCAAATTAATACAAATAAATAAAAAATAAACATGTATTGGATGCGACCCCATTCTTCCACAAGAAATTACATAATTTGGTGTTTTGTTGATGGTGGTGGAAAACACTGTCTCAGGCGCTGCTCCAGAATCTCCCATAAGTGTTCAATTGGGTTGAGATCTCGTGACAGACGGCCTTGGTTATATGGTTTACAACGTTTTCATGCTCATCAAATCATTCAGTGACCACTCATGCCCTGTGGATAGGGGCATTGTCATCCTATGGGGGCAAAGCAATGGTAGCAAAAATAATGGCCTGCCCAGGATTTCTATACATGACTAAGCATGATGGGATGTTAATTGCTTACTTAAGTCAGGAAACATTCCTGTGTGGAAGCACCTACTTTCAATATACTATTCAGTATGCCTCTTTTTTATACCCCATTTTCTTCCCAATTTCGTCATATCCAAATGGTAGTTAAAGTCTTGTCCCATCGCTACAACTCCCGTACGGACTCGGGAGAGGTGAAGGTTGAGAGCCGTGCGTCCTCCGAAACACAACCCACCAAGCAGCACTGCTTCTTGACACAATGAACGCTTAACCCGGAAGCCAGACGCACCAATGTGTCGGAGGAACCACCGTCCACCTGGCGACTGAGTCAACGTGCATGTGCCCGGCCCGCCACAGGAGATGCTAGAGCGCGATGGGACAAGGACAACCCCTCCCCTAACCCGGACGAAGCTGGGCCAATTGTGCATCGCCTCGTGGGTCTCCCGGTCGCGGCTGGCTGCGACACAGACCGGGCTCGAACCCGCATCTGTAGTAATGCAGCTTGCACTGCGATGCAGTGCCTTAGACCACTGCACCACTCGGGAGGCCCCCAGTATGCCTCATTTACTCAATTGTTACATTTTGGCTGTTACCTGTATATATTAAGGTTACTTGTGTAACCCTGGTTCTATGATAATTTGAGCGATATGTCTCACAATGGGATTTGCTCCGCGGATCACTGACAGCTCAAAGAACCAAACCTGTTGGAGACAGGTCGAGTGGTGAAAATGGAGAGTCCCTCTCCTCCGAAGGCGCCATTTGCCCACCCACTGGTCATTCTCAAGCATGCCTCTTCTTTTAAAATATTAGTTTCGACGTCTCACTATGGGTCATGGCCAACTCCTGTATCGCTGACATGTTCTGCGAAGCCACAGTGGTCCCAAACGTGTCACCCCTCAAAGGCCCAGACATTGAGGACAGTATGTGCCAACAAAGGTGCAGTGAAATCCAGTCAGTAAAACCTCAAAAATGTATGAGGGGTTGCCCAACATGCTGCCTCGCAAATCTTTTGTAAAGAGACTTTGAACAGTGTCCATGAGGTAGCCATACCTCTGGTGGAATGAACCGTCAGGCCCTCCAGTGGCTGTAAACCCTTGCTATTATAAGACAATATAATAGCCTCTACTATTCAATGGGATAGCCTTTGACGAGAGAGAGGCCTACCTTTACAGGGGGGCGCCCAAGACATGAAGAGTTGGTCACACTTACACCAAGCTCTTGCTCTATCCAAGTAGATGAGCAAAGCACACACTGGACATAAACGGTGGAGAAGCTCTTCTTCTGTAGAAGGGAGGCGAGTTGAAAGCCAAGTTCAGAACAGTTGGCGTTGTTATGATTCACCACGATTTGTAGTTGAACCAAGAGTCTGAAACAGTGGAACAGGAGCCGGCACCGGTCGTAGACCTAGGGGTTGGAGTCCCCTAGGAGGGTTTAGCCCCCTAATAGATTAGATACGACTGGTCGTATATACAGTCGGCCTATTGAATAAATCCAGGCTTTCTAGGTCTGTTTCCCATAATTGATATTCACACTACAACTCTCATCTCACAGAGGAAATGGTTATAATAACTTTGCCTACCTTTGTGTGCCGGCTCCTGTTCCACTGACTCAGACTCTTCGTTCGAATGCAAATCGTGATGAATCCAGCCAACAATCCCAACTGTTCTGAACAAACAGATGACTAGAAAAAGCTCAAACCACGTTTATTCACCCACTGGGTCATACAGCTGAATAGACAAAGCATGAGGGTTCAGCCTCATAATAGGTTAGCCTGGAGCATTGCGTGCACAGCGTGTTCAGGAGGGTTCATCCCCCTAATAGGTTAAACTGGAGATGGCACTACGTGCTTAGGTGGAATTAGCCTGCCCTAACAGGTTAGATTAGGGGTTGGAGTCTGTTTAAGTGTGTGTACTGTCTATATGGTATTTGGATAAGTTGGCACATCCATATACTAGTAAGAAATTATTAGAAACCGCTTGTGTACGAATAAAGAATGTTGGTTGTCAATACTAGTAACGTAACGTGATATTTTGATATTTGAGGCGTGACACTGGTATAAGACATTATGTCTCCCGTATTCTCCAGTAGTAAATTGGCAGACGCTTCAGTATTAGGTCCCGTGACCAAATTATTAGTCGCCTATATCGTAGCTACTCTCCAGGAAGTGGGTATCACTACCTGGAAAATTGTTAAAATTAGCATGTGTTAGGGCCGTGGGTGAGGAATGATAAGTACTGAAATGGCGACCGGTGGCCCCGATTCTCCTTTAAAGGGGGGCTAGAGTTTAACAAAGCCATAGAGGCACTGAAAGAGGCGCACAATTAATCTACTAATTTGACTCGAATATGAACAAATTTGAGAAAACTGGATAAAATTGGTCAGCACTTCCCTGCTGACGGAAAAAAATCCAATCTAATAACAAATTCAGAGATGCTATTGTGAGTTGGCACAATGACATAAAATAAAAAGCTCAATACACCAGAGTTTATGTCAGAAATGCAAAACCATTAGAACCCAAAACTAGTAGAGGATCAAAAGGACTGGGTACGTGAGTACGTTGATAGGATAGAAGACATATCGCGCAATAATCTGACACTAGCAGATCATTTTAATGAAGATGCGGGAATTCGTACCTCCGCTTTGAGGGCAGGGTTGAAACCCACCTTCAAAACGGCTATTGCAGGGGTGGTGGACCAACACTCCACAGGGGCAGAGACAGTTAAAGCCGCATTGAAAGTGGAATCTATTCCGCTCACCATGCAGTGCGTGTAATCACGGTTACCCATACCCCAAGAACCTGTAATAGTTTGAGGAGTAAGGAAAATAAAAGCAAGCAGATGTAAACCTAACAGCAAAAACTTGCATCAGCGAAAAGCCACCGAACCTTGTCGTCAATGAGGCACATTTGGCCATTAGGTGAGACTGTACGGTGGTGCCTGAGCCCTCTTTGCCAGCTCAATCCGGGGTAAGTGCGGATGTGAAGACATTTTCTTCACTGACAAGTGAGCAACAGTAAGCACTCCTGAAAGCAGCCGGAGTTGGGAGGAACACAAATGGGTATTTGGTCTCTATGCGGTAGTCAAATTGGCTACATTTATGGAGGAAAATCTACAGAACCTAACACTATGCAATTACTACCCATGGTGTTTACAATGAGTCCAGTAATAATAGCAGGCTCATTATTTATGGTAGCTAGGATAAAAAAAAAAAAAACATTTGGGTTTGGATAACCTTTGCGAAATGACAGGGGAATGGATTCTAAAAAGGTAAGAAGTTAAAATTGGCACGGCCAAATACTCCTGGCAAGTTCAGAAAACCTTGGTTTTTTAATCTTGCAAGACACTTTATTCTGTCTTATTCTGAAATAGTTTTACAAAATTGACGAAAGAGAGGAGGGGTCCTCACGAGAAATTAGAGTGGAGTTAATATTGTGAGCAATTGTTTGTAGAGTTAAAGAAAGAAGGGCATTGTAGTGAGGTGGATAAACAAAATAATGGGCGAAGAGAGAGAAGTCATGTACTGGAGAAATTTGGGTATGACGTTAAAAGCTTGGCACACCTGTATTTGGGGAGTTTCTGCCATTCTTCTCTGTAGTTCCTCAAGCTCTGTCAGGTTGGAAGGGGAGTGTTTAATCGGGATCAAGTCCGAGCTCTGGCTGGGCCACTCAAGGACATTCAGAGACTTGTCCCGAAGCCACCTCTGCGCTGTCTTGGCTGTGTGCTTAGGGTCGTTGTCCTGTTGGAAGGTGAACCATCGCCCAAGTCTGAGGCCCTGAACGCTCTGGAGCAGATTTTCAAAGATCTCTCTATACTTTGCTCCGTTCCATCTATCCCATCAATTCCGACATGTCTCCCAGTCCATGCCGCTGAAAAACATCCCCACAACATGATGCTGCCACCGCGCTTCACCGTAGGGATGGTGCCAGGTTTCCTCCAGACGTGACGCTTGGCATTCATGCGAAAAAGTTCAATCTTGGTTTCATCAGACCAGAGAATCTTGTTTCTCATGGTCTGAGACTCTTTAGGTGCCTTTTGGCAGCCTCCAAACGGGATGTCATGTGCCTTTTACTGAGGAGTGGCTTCCATCTGGCTAATCTACCATAAAGGCCTGATTGGTAGAGTGCTGCAGAGATTGTTGACTTCTGGAAGGTTCTCCCATCTCCACAGAGGAACTCTGGAGTCTGTCAGAGTGACCACCGGGTTCTTGGTCACCTCTCTGACTAACGCCCTTCTCCCCCGATTGCTTAGTTTGGCCGGGCGTCCAGCTCCATGAACAGCCTTGGTTACAAACTTCTTCCATTTAAGAAAAATGGAGGCCACTGTGTTCTTGGGGACCTTCAATGTTGCAGGTTTTTTTGGTACCCTTCCCCAGATCTGTGCCTCAACACAATCCTGTCTCGGAGCTCTACGGACAATTCCTTCAACCTCATGGCTTGGTTTACACTGTCAACTGTGGGACTTTATATAGACAGGCGACAAGAATGATCTAATGAAACAGGATGCAGCCAGGCTCAATTTCAAGTCTCATAACAAAAGGGTCATAACAAAGCTGTCATCAAGGCAAAAGGTGGCTACTTTGAAGAATCTCAAATATAAAATATATTTTGATTTGTGCAACACTTTTCTGGTTACAACAGAAAAGTGTTATGTCATAGTTTTGATGTCTTCACTTGTATTATACAACGTAAAAAAATAGTGCAAATATGAAAAAACCCTTGAATGAGTAATATTCCAAACTTTTGGCCCCCAGTGTACACACACACACACACACACACACACACACACACACACACACACACACACACACACACACACACACACACACACACACACACACACACACACACACACACACACACACACACACAACCAAAAATGCAACAAGTGCACCTTGTGTTGGGGACAATAAGAGACAATGACACAGATGTCTCAAGTTGAGGGAGCTTGTAATTGGCATGCTGACTGCAGTAATGTCCACCCGAGCTGTTGCGATAGAATTGAATGTTAATTTCTCTACCATAAGCTGCCTCCAACCTCATTTTAGAGAATTTGGCAGTAAATCCAACCAGCCTAACAACCGCAGACCACGTGTAACCACGCCAGCCAAGGACCTCCACATCCGGCATCTTCACCTGCAGGATTGTCTGAGACCAGCCACTCGGACAGCTGTTGAAACTGAGGAGTATTTCTATCTGTAATAAAGCCCAAGGGGTAGGCCTGGCTCCCAAATTAATAGATTAGGGCCTAATGAATTTAATTAAAGTGACTGATTTCCTTATATGAACTGTAATTCAGTAAAATCGTTAAAATTGTAGAATGTTACATTTATATTTTTATTCAGTATATATTATTCTTATATCTCTCAGATATAGGACAGACACTTCAGAACAAACTTCCTTTAGATTTTTGGGGGGGACTATCTGTTTGTCCATGTATGAATCTGTTATTCAATGTGTTTCTATGGGCTAATAGAAGGCCAAATTCAATGTTTCATCAAATAATTTTTAAGATACCTTAAGGGGTCCTAAAACTCAAAATCAAATAGCTAATTATCCTTGTTATGACCTTTAAAGAAATTCCATATGTTCCCTCCATGTGTACCTGAGGGCTCCTTGTCAGGGTTGTACTCCAGGGCATTGCTGCAGATGAGGTCTATGTCTACCAGGAAGTCCTTGGCCGTCAGGTATTTATGGGTGTCGATCTTGGTCATGACCGTAGATAGATCCATAGGCTGAATAATCACCTCCAGGTAGTCTGACACCTGAGAGGGAGGGGAGGGAGGGAGTCAATTTAAACTGGTGCGATTCACTCCATTTAAATCAAAATCAGTTAAGAGGAATCGGTCCAGCAGTCAATTTACTAGAATCTGTGCAATACTCAAATAGAGGTGAGAGTGCGAGGGGACAGGAGGACTCAATTCATGACGCAACCTTCCTAGGGTACCACATTCCCTTTTTATCATTACTGTATCTAGAGAGGGTATCTAAATCATCAAGCGCAATCTGTGTTGTTACCCACCTCTTCAATGTCGACAGGTTTGCTGAAGATGTTGAAGCGTTTGTCTATGGCAAGGCGCTTAGTGATGTCCCTGAGGAACAGACGCAGTTCTCTCAGAGTGTTCTCCTCCTGGTCGGCCAGACGGCGCTGTTCCTCGGAGGAGAGAACCCTGGGGCCTGGGACCTCCGCTACCGGAAGCACCTCCTCACACCGCAGGGCTAGAGAGATAAGAGAATAGGATAGAGTAGGTGAATGTGTGTGTTTGAGAACGTTCTGCTCATGATCTTCTGGACTACACTGCTTCTCATGGAAGAGCGGTCTGGGGCCTGAAGCCTCCACTACAGGTAGGACCTCAGCATGAGAAAACGCAAGCGATGTGAGAAAAGTTGAGTGTGTGTGTTAGAGAGTGTGTTCTACTCCAATCTTCTACTCTAGGTATTGATCCTTGGGGAGATGTGAGGTGAATCAACCCATGAACAAAAACCCTGAACCCCCAGTCTCTGGCCTAAAGAGCGGTTGCTGAACTTCAAAATCAACCCCTAACCCCCTGGGCACTCCTGTCGATATGAAATTATTGGGACAGGAAGAGGGAGAAGGATTGGACAGCAATATGGTATTTGCTTTATATAATACTCTACCCAGCCTCTCGCTTAATTAAAATACCTACCCAGTTAGATCTACCGCTGATGGTCATTTGTAGCCTACCAAACTTGCTAATGGCTGGTACTCAGCGCTATATTGTCCTTCTAATCACTCGGACATCAACGCAAATGCAATAAAAAAATCTAATCAAACACTTCATGAGAGCCCTGGCATTCAGAGTTTGAACGGATCACCTGTTTCCAGCGAGAGACAGCTAATCATAGCTGGTTGATGCATTGAGTGACATAAGTGTTCCTATAAGCCCATGTTGCGATACATTTCTATAGGCCAGTGGTCACCGACTGGTCGATCTCCAAGGTATTCCTAGACAATCACCAAACACTTCTGTAAAAAAATTGAATGAAATCTAATTTTATTTGTCACATGTGCCGAATACAACAGGTGTAGACCTTACAGTGAAATGCTTACTTAACACAAGTAAAAAAAAATAGCGAAGTAAAATAACAAATAATTTAAGTGCAGCAGTAAAATAACAGTGCAGTAAAATAACAGTAGCAAGGCTATAGGGGGTACCAGTACAGAGTCAATGAGCGGGGGCACAGGTTAGTCGAGGTAGTTCAGGTAATATGTACATGTGGGTAGAGTTAAAGTAACTATGCGTAGATAATAAACAGAGAGTAGCAGCAGCGTAAAAGAGGGGTGGAGGGGGGACAATGCAAATAGTGCGGGTAGCCATTTGATTAGCTGATAAGAAGCCTTTTAGACCTAGACTTGGTGCTCCGGTGCCGCTTCGGTAGCAGAGAGAACAGTTTATGACTAGGGTGGCTGGAGTCTTAAAATTTTTAGGGCCTTCCTCTGACACCGCCTGGTATAGAGGTCCTGGATGGTAGGAAGCTTGGCCCCAGTGATGTACTGGGCCGTACACACTACCCTCTGTAGTGCCTTGCGGTCGGAGGCCGAGCAGTTGCCATACCAAAAACAACAAAGGCTCGAGTTCCTTTTAATTTATTTTTATAATTTTCTTTGCGCTGTTGGCAGTAAGTGCACTTGATTCAGCAGCCCTAGCGTCAGGAAGACAAGTGTTCCCATTTTGAACCATTTTATGTGTCTGAAGGTAGAACTCCACCTTCCCGACAGGGCCAGAGAGCAAATCATGTGCACCTATAGGCCTACCGCTGGCCAATCAGATATCTCAGATCACCGCGTCTGCAGTTTCTTTGAGCCATATAGTGTATAAAAAAAAAAAAAAAAAGCCACAAATGCACAGCAATGTTGATACTCAACGAATACAGCAAAGAGCTGCTGTTTTATGACATTCAATTAATTTTTTTGAAGGGACAGTGCAAAATCAACGTTTCAGTAAAAGTGCCGGTTTTAGCCAGCCGGATAATTTTAAACTGCAGGCCCAGGGCAAGTTTTTACAAATTACAATAACAATACAGACAATCAACGAGCAGTGAGCACATGCAGAGCAACATAGAACAAGCAACACGTAGCACGCAGACAGAGCAATAGCACAAAAAGCAACAAAACACATAAAAGCAATAAAGTGTTTTGAGTAAGTTCATGTTTAAGTAAATAAGCACTATCAACACTTTGTTCAACACTTTTCTAAGCTATAAAATGTGGGTTCTCCCTACCTCCACTCACGCTACAACCAGCACTGCAGCTGCAATGAATGAGTATAGCAAAGTGTTTTGTTAAGGTTGCGTTGTAGCGGCTTGTCCCTTTTAACATTTCACTTTCTCTGGTCATAGGAGTAACACAAATTGGTCCATGAAACAGTACTATGCAGTGCGATTTGAGATTCACCTCACCAGCGGAGAGAGAGAGAGAAGGGACCTCACCGCTGCTTCTTCCCTCCCCTCAGACTGACCATCAGATGCAGGCCTTCAGTCCAGTAATTTTTGTTCTTATTTTTTATTATGCTCACTACTTCGAATTGCTTGGAAATGGATTTGTAACCCCTCCCAGACTCATGGGCATCATTAATCTTTCTTCTGAGGGCCTCGGTAGGTCCTTTGATCTTTGAGTGATGTGTTACCACACACCCATATGGTTAAGACCACACCAGACCAGTTTTCTTCTCTTTAGTGTTTTCTAATCATTGTCACTTGTTTTGGTACACATAATTGTAATTTTAGCCATTTTATGTGATGGTAAAGGTAGGGGTGTACTAATTTTTTCCCAACAACATTTTCTAAGTAGTTTTTTTTGTGTGTGATTTGTTAAATTGGGTAACCTTTATCTGTCAATAGTGTTGAAGTGAAGATTACATATGCATCTGTCCAAATATGTAATTAATGTACTTTTTCACATGACTGTAGCTACAGTTTTGAAATATAATTTCAAAATGGTCTGAGAAGAACATTGGCAGGGCATTTCAAGCATAGCCAAAAGGCATATGCAGTGATAATGTATTGGGACTACAGCCTACTGCACAAACCACATTGCTACAGAACTGGTTTACCTGGTTAATGTTGAATAGGGTTACGTTTTTTAAGTCATGTTTAAAAAAAAAATCTGAGCGGTAGATCTCGACTTGCATTTGACTCAAAGTGATCTTGACTCAAAAAGGTTTTGGCCTCAATTAAAAAGAGGAGGATACCATCAGCTTTCTATAGGCTAGGCATACTATATTTATTTCTCAACTTTCCTAATATTAAGCACATTGCTTTGCTTTACAACCGGAGTAGCCTACTTGGCTTGCATGAACATGAACCGTGGGGAAAAGCGTATGGATTGTTTTTTACACTGCCCCTGTTCCGACAGGTGCATAATAATGGCCCCTTCTAAACTAATTTCACACATATTATTTAGTATACGTAAAGACAAACAAAATTACATTGAGAATATTATCACTTGTGAATGATGTCCAGCGTGTGCGTTCTAGCAAGAAACAGCACGCGCGCACACCCCCCCCCCCCCCCCGTATTTTTCTAATCGCATGTGTAATGGCACTTCGTTCTTCTTTACCACCATAATTGTACCACTTGTTGGAGTTAGTCTAGCAGACAGTGTTCGCAACGCGAACGACAAAACAAAATCATTTTCTTTCAAAAGTTTAATAGCCAAACACAAAAATTACAATGTTCAACGCACGGTCAAAAAACTGTGTTGCTTCAATAGTGTCTAACTCCAAACTAACCAAGTTACGTCAATTACAAGCTATTACTACGCAGGTGCGTCATATTTACATTTTAGGAAATCAGAAAATGTATTGTATATTTATATCATTTAAACATTCATAATAACCCATGCATTTAAACATAAACCTTGTAAATGATAATGAAATATACTTGACAATTAACTGTTTTTAACAAAGATATTATAGATCAACTAGTTCCTCGTTGGCTCTTACACCGGCCCCTAATTGGTTAGACAGGAGGACTAAGCAATTACAAACTTAAACATTAAGATCCAAGCTACTTCTAATGTCCATTAATGTCCATGAACTATCAAACCTAATCTTGTTTTCTGTGATTATTCCTCTTTCTCAAACATTCTCACTTAATCCTCTCTCTCAGCATTGCTTCTTCCAATAAGCACAGTTTGTTTATGGGCCTTTCTAGAATGCTGGTCTTGGTTTTTATCTTCGCCCTTCGCACTGTTCCACTGGAATCCGCTAACGTTTCAACTACTCTCCCCATGAGCCAAGAATTGCGAGGGGAAGAACTATACACTAACAGCACAACATCTCCAGCTGTGAAGTTTCTTCTTGGCCTTGCCCATTTCTGGCGTTCCTGGAGAAGTGGAAGATAATCGTGTGTCCATCTGGTCCAGAATAAGTCTGCAAGATATTGGACTTGTCTCCATCGCTTTCTTGTGTACATGTCATCTTTGTTGAAGATGCCTGGGGGCATGCTGAGTAGCGACTTCATCAGCAATAAATGATTAGGAGTTAGAGGCTCAAGGTCATTTGCATCATCCGAGATACTTGTGAGCTGCCTGCCGTTGATAATGCTCTCAACCTCACACATTATTGTCTGAATACAATCATCGTTCACAGCTTGCTCTTTCAACAGGGAATTGAGGATTCTTCGCACTGTTCGAATTTGTCTTTCCCAAATCCCGCCTTGGTGAGAAGCAGCTGTACTGTTGAATATCCACTCGATTCCCTATGGTTGCAAGGCTCTTTCAATCTTGTCATTATCCAGGTGCTGAATTGCCTCTCTCAACTCCCTTTCAGCTCCCACAAAGGTTGTGCCGTTGTCAGAACGCATTATTGCCACTTGGCTTGTTCTGGCTACAAAACGGCGAATCGCATTAATGCAGGAGTCCGTGTCGAGGCTGTCTGCAACCTCAATGTGTACGGCTCTGAGGGTGAGGCAGGTGAACATCACGCCATACCTTTTGACTATACTCCGGCCCCGCTTTACATCAAATGGCCCGAAATAGTCAACACCAATATTCGTAAAAGGAGGCTTGTCGGGCAAGAGGCGATCTTCAGGTAAGTCCGCCATCTTTTGCTCTCCAACCTTTACACTAATCCTGCGACACACTGCACACTTGTTGATTAGCGTTCGTATTGCAGAATTGGCTTGTGGGATCCAATACTTGCGTCTTAGTTGTGCCAAGACATAACTGCGTCCGCAGTGTCCTGTTCTTCGGTGTATGTCTCTAGACCAGTGTGGCAACTCTGCTGCACTTCGAGAGAATTGACGGGCGTTTGGCGCTCTCTGGCATGGCCGACTTGTTGAGTCTTCCACCAACTTTCAGTGTCATTTTGAAGAATCGGATCGAGTTTGAAAAGCTGACTGTTGCGACTGACTTGTTTGCTTTTCTGTAGAGCTTTGATTTCTTCTCCAAACTGTTGTCTTTGACTGAACCAAATTATTTCAGATTCTGCAGTGACCAGATCATCCAAGGTAAGTGGGTTCTTTTCCATCGTTGTTCTGTGTTTTTCCATATGCCGTTCTAACTTTGACCTATGCTTTTCAGGGTCTTTTTCAGTTGGATGGATTGTTCTTGAGAACTCCTTTCTTTTCTCTTTCAATTGCTTCAAAGTTTTCTTTAGTTTTAGAATCCAGGCCACTGCCCTTTTTAGTTTATGCCAGTCTGATAGTTGATCAGTTCGTTCAATGGTTCCATGTTGGCTTCCAATTTGATTGTGTTTACTGTAACTATGTTCTTGACTTCGGGATCATCTTGAAGGCTTTCTTTCATTTGAACATGTTGTTGCGGCCAATCGCATTCATTGTTCAGCAAGAAGTTCGGTCCATTAATCCATGTTCCCCCTTGCACCAAACTCTTGACCTTCAGGCCTCTGCTGGATTGATCTGCAGGATTTTCCGTTGTTCTAACATATTTCCATTGGGATGGATTGGTGGCTTCTCGGATCAGTGCGATTCTGTTCGCAACAAAGGTTTTGAAACGAGCAGTTTCACTGTCAATGTACCTAAGCACTGTAGTGCTGTCTGTCCAAAAGATAGACTGTTGCAGTGGAATTTGAAGTTCCTGACATATTGTCTATCTTCACCGCAACGACTGCTGCTGTCAACTCGAGTCTGGGGATTGTGACCTGTTTGAGTGAGGCCACTCTTGACTTCCCCATCAGGAAAGAACAATGTTTCTCGCCTTGCTTGTTCTCTAGCAGCAGATATGACACAGTGCCATACGCAAACTCTGAGGCATCAGAAAAATGATGCAAACGCGCAGTGGCAGCACGTCCGAAGTCTGAAGGCTTCAAACATCTGTTCACTCGGAAGTCAGAGAGCTGAGTAACATCTTCTATCCATCCTTTCCAAACGTCAGCATGTTTTTCTCCAACGTTCTCATCCCAACCATGTTGTTCTTTGCAAAGATCTTTCAGCAGAAGTTTAGCGGGCAAGATAACCGGTGCTAAGAAGAAAGAGGGGGTCATAGAAGGAGTTGACGACAGATAAGATGCCTCTTCTGGTCATCGGCTTGTCCTGCAGCTTCATGCTATAGGTGAAAGTATCCGTTTCTGTATCCCACTTTATGCCGAGAGCCCTCTCAACCGGTAAAGAGTCATGGTTTAGATCCAGGTCAGCCACTGCATCACAGCCACTGCAGGTGATGCAGTGGCTGTGTGGTCCTCAGCAGTTCTTCTCAGTGCATACGAGGCTACACTTGGTGACGAAGTGGCCCCAAAGAGGTGCACTGTCATTCTAAACTCTTCCATGGGCTCGTCCAGCTTGCCGTAGGGCCACCAAAGAAAACGGAGGAGATCTGCGTTTTCTTCTGGCACCTTTACTTGGTAAAACATTGACTCGATGTCTGCCATCATGGCTACTGGCTCCTCACGAAATCTTAATAGAACACCAACTAGCGTGTTGGTCAGGTCGGGTCCTTGTAGTAACTTACTATTCAGAGACTGATCCTGAAACGAGGCTGTGCAGTCAAAGACCACTCGTATCTTCCTTTTCTTCGGGTGATACACTCCGTGGTGCGGTAAAAGTAGAACACCCTGTTGTCATCACGGTTCAGCTGGTCTGCCGGAACTTGTACAGCGTAGCCTTTGCTAATGATGGTGTCCATGAAGCCTTTGTAATCTTCAAAAGAACCCAGGATTCTTCTTGAGTTTTCTGAGCAAACTGGCTATGCGCTGTTCTGCCACATAACGGTTATTAGGCATTTGAAGCTTCTCATTCTTAAGGGGCAATCCAATGCTGTAAAGTCCATTCTCAAAAACTGCTGTTTTCTGCACAGACTGCATGAACTGATCTCTTCTTTGTCATCGTAATTGCGCTCTGGAAAATCAGTGTTGTACTGCTGAACCAGAAGCTTCTCAATTTCCATCACGGAAATCTTGTTCACTGAACAATGAGGCAAGTTTGTTCTCTGTGTCGTTCAGTTCCTTCCTCATGGGCCCATTCACGACCCAGCCAATGGCAGTCTTCACCGCATAAGGGCCTCCATTTTGACTGTTGATGATGTGCCACGGCTCCATTGCTCCTGAGCAGTTTGCTCCAATAAGTAGGCCAACGTCCGCTTCTAATTCCGGCAAGCGTACTTCATTGAGATAAGGCCACCTCTGGATATCTGATTGCTTGGGTATGTTCTCGGATTGAACAGGTATGTTCCAGTGAGTGAATACTTTGGGTAGCTCAATATACTTGGTGTCTTCCAGCCCACATACTTCCAGGTCCGTTATTACATAACTGTTCATGAGTTTCTGATGCCCAGGTTTGTCTTGACCCATAGTGCTGAGAAGTATTTGAGTTGGTTTCCCTTTAACGTTCAGTTTCTTTCGTAGGTCTTCCGTGTAGAACTTTGCTGTGCTTCCCGGGTCCATAAAGGCGTACGTTTCCACGTACTTGTCACTCTTTCTTGACTTAATCTTCACCGGTACTATTGACAGCACACATTCAAGTTCTCCGACCCCCGTGAGACCGCAGGACTCTTGCGTGATAGAAACCTGAGCGCACGATACATCGCTTCCGTGAGCACAATCATTATTTTCGGGTGAAACAGAACCTTCTTCTTTTACTATGTGTAGGATGTCTGGATGATTCAACGCACATTCTTTACACTGAATTCTTCTTTTGCAGAACTTGCTGAGATGACCGCCAGTTAAGCACCCGAAACACAAGCCCTTTGACTTTAAGAATTCCACGCGTTCCTTGTGTGGCTGATTCTGGATTTTGCTGCATGAAGCTAGGGTATGAGATTGCTGGCAATACAAACATGGCTTCTCAAAGGCACTCTGTTTTGCTTGAGTCCGCTGACTTCACATAAGTTCCTTGAGGTCTTTAATTTTCAGCGGAAACGTTGGTTGCGAAACTGCTACCATGGATCTCTCTCTTCACAAGATGCCTTTCCTTTTGATCATTCTTTCCAATTGTGGTAGGGCGGCTGTCAGGTATACTACCAAAGAGAGGATCCATCGCTATTTTAGCCTGGCGGTTTATGTAGCTGACCAAATCGTCAAACTTCGCTCTTTGATATTGTAAGCTTCAGCACGCCAACGCTCTTTCATTTTGTAGGGTAATTTGGACACCACCGTCCGTAGGTTGGTAGGGTTGTCCATTTCTTCAAAAAATTCTATGTCTTCCATAGTGTTGCGACATCCAACCAAAAACATTGCGTAAGCACTTAAAGCTTCCCATCTTCAGGTTTAATCTGCGGCCATTTGAGTGCTTTATCAATGTATGCGCTGGCAATCTGTAGTTCATCCCCATATTGCTCTTGAAGCAGTCGCTTTGCTTCGTTGTAGCCTCTGCTAGGTGGCATGTGAGCACAGCTGCGTACTAACTCCTGGGGTACACCAGCTGTAAATTGCTCCAGGAAGTACAATTTATCTTGTTCATTGTCTGTCTTCTGTTCTATTGAGTGCTCGAATGCTCTGGTGAAGGATTTGTATTGCAGTGCATCGCCTTTGAACACAGGAATATCCTTTGTTGGTAGCTGAGCTTGCTTCTGTTGTTTTACAAGTAACTCTGTGATTACGTTCTGTTTTTGCATGACCTTTAGTATATCGTCACTTCTGTTAACTTGGGCGTTATAATTGAAGTCTTGCTGAGCCACTTGTGGCACTTGGGCATGCAGTGTTTGTGGTTGTGTGTGAAAGTTCGCATCGACTGGTTGAGAAAGCAAAAATACTGGTTCCTTTTTGCTTTGAGTTCCTACAGCGTAGCCTTTGTACTGGCGCATGGCTACTCAAACCATCTTCTGATCTTTCGTATTCTCTGAGCGCTTTTAATTTTGCACTGCTTTCAGCTAATGCAGTCTCCAACTCAAGTTCTTCCTTTTGAACTTTGATTCTGGCTAATTCTACACTCTGCCGTTGTTTTATTTCTGCTTCTTCAATTTCAAGCTGTTGCCTTTTCTTTAGTGCCGCAGCACGTTCAAGCAGCGCTGCATGTTCCGCCTCTTGTATAACATGTGTTGACGAAACTTGTGATGAAGCCGATCTGCAACTTACTTGAGATCCACCTGAGCAGACGTGTCCAATATCGTTGAAGCCAACCTGTGAAACGCTGTCATTTGGTGGAATAGTATCTTGCGAGCCAACTACCACATCATAGCCCTTTTGCAGTGTTTTCAACTCTGGCGACACGGATTCGTGCACAGCTGCAATCCAACTTTTAGTTGTTTTCACAAACTCTCTGGTGGGTGCCATTTTGGGCTCAAACCAGTTCTCTTGATCAAATATTTGTTCATCTTCATACAGAAGCCCTGCTACTTCTTTGTTGAAATGACTAAACTCATTTAGAGTAAGTGCAAAATAATTTTCCATTACATCTTGCACGCTTAACACATTTTGAGCATTATTCATCATTGTCTCTACTTCTCTTATTTTACTTGTCAAAGCTCCTAATCTTTGTCTCCTCAATGTAATACACCTTTGCAATTTCTCATCATATGCTTTCTCTGTCAGTTTGCGTGACCTTCTCTGTTCCATCGTCTCAATGTATTCCTTTTCATCAGCCATCTTAAAAAATGTAGAGTGGCTCAAGTTGCATGCAGAGTTTTACTTCAAAATCACTTTTCTTAATAAAGCAATTGCAAAACAACTCCTCTAATCATGCCAAACTACACATTGGTTGAATCAAAGCTTGCATTATCATTATTTTCGCACACAGGGAAATCTACAGGTTGCATTATGCACACTGCGCGTGGAGCAATTCCAGTCCGCTTTTATTCAGGTGATTATCTTCATACATCCTTGTTACGTCTTGTCGTCGTAATGCACATGGATAATAGGAGGAATTTTTTCGTACCTTGTCTTGGAGTATAATTCAAAAGATTATCCGTCTCGGTGTCATTCTCTTTTGGTAAGCTCTCGTTCCTTTTCCCCCGAGTACTAACCACTTTCTCCACATCGCCCAGACGAGTTCAAGCGTAGCTAGGTTTAGCTAGTTTTTTGACAAATTTAATGGCACTTCGTTCTTCTTTACCACCATAATTGTACCACTTGTTGAAGTTAGTCTAGGAGACAGTATTCGCAACGCGAACGACAAAACAAAATAATTTTCTTTCAAAAGTTTAATAGCCAAACACAAAAATTACAATGTTTAACGCACGGTCAAAAAACTGTGTTGCTTCAACAGTGTCTAACTCCAAACTAACCAAGTTACGTCAATTACAAGCCATTACTACGCAGGTGCGTCATATTTACATTTTAGGAAATCAGAAAATGTATTGTATATTTATATCATTTAAACATTCATAATAACCCATGCATTTAAACTAACATAAACCTTGTAAATGATAATGAAATATACATGACAATTAACTGTTTTTAACAAAGATATTATAGATCAACTAGTTCCTCGTTGGCTCTTACAACATGCATCATGTAGCCTAGCCCATAGGCCTGTATGTTTTGATAAGGTTTGTATCCCAACTAAAAAGCGGCACAAGACCCCAGGAACACGGTTGGAGAGCCCATAGACAAGAGATCTGAGTGAAACATGGGTTGTTATAAGCTCAGTCATAGCGTTCTGTGAAAACAGAGTTTTTACTTGCCACTATTTAGAAGAGAATCCTAGCTTTCTCGTGCTTCTATATTTACTACTAAATTCTTAAAATTAAGCACATTAATGTGCTTAACAACGGTATAGCCTACCTGGCATATAGAAAATGTAACTGCACGTAATCTCCATTTTGCTATTCGAGTGCAGGGTACAGATGTTTTTTTTGTGGGCCATTCTAAATCAAAAATAATTCCACACATATTAGTAGGCTATATGTAAAGACCAGATAAAATTGAGAATAGTCTGATGGGTGAGAATATTATCAAGTGCTTGTCAAATTGTGAATGAGAGACTGATGAAGTGTGTGCAGACTGCTCAAGAAACAAGAGCGCTTGCCGTTGATACAACTTTTTTCAAATTATCATTAGAGTTGCATCATGCAACCTTAAAATGTATTAGAAACCAAAACATATAGTCTACCGTTTGTTTCACAACTAAAGTTGCATAAATAACTAAATTAAGCATATAGGAGGACCCGTTTCTTTGTTAACCACTCAACACAGTAGCCGCATTTTATTCAGTTATGTTCCATTGTATTCTTCATACTATAAAATAATGCCAAGGAATTCCAAGAAACTCTTGTCTGCTAAAAGAACTAGCATAGTCCGCATAGCCAGATCAGGGCTTAACCTAAAGACGACTCAGAATATGCTATTCTGTTCTTTTGAAACAGGCTACATTTTCATATCATATCATGTTTCTTCAATGTATAAATACATTGATTTATGGTGTAGGCTATATTAAATGCATTTATTAGACCTTTTAGATGTTATTAGATGTTCCAAAGGTCTGCATCAGTGGCTTTGTAGGCAGTGTGGAAGCCGGAGATGCTAAACGTGTTTATGTTAATTAACGGACCATTATCGTGAGACCAGCAGTTATTTGCATGACAATCACCAACTGACAATGTAATTACTGCTACAGCCCTAGTTGGAAATTCAGCACAGTCTAGTTGTTACACACTGTGCTTCCTCTCCCTTTGCCTCTCCTCTTCTGACCCACTAGCCCCTGGTGCCTTCCAACATTATTAGCCCTGCTTCACATTAGCATCAGCATCCATGAGTGTAATCATGGGAAATAACTGAGTGTAATCATAGGTAACAGTGCTGGGTTCATAGCGGGCTCCCTCTCTCAGACTTGCATCTTCCCAGCCTCCGCCTGAACTCCCCACCCCTTCCGCCCCTGATGGAAGTAGGGCTGCTGTTTTATTCAGGGGGAACACCCAAAGAGAGGAGAGAGTGGGGACCCATGCCTCGTATCAATAAGGCTATGCAAGCCGCGTGTGTGTCAGAATACGTGTGTGTATGTGTGGGACCCCTGCCTTGCATCAACGAGGATGCTGGAATCGGCGTTGCTTGATGTTTTTCCATTTGAAAGCCGAGTGCTATCATGGAAGCCCCGGTGGACCACTCTCTCACACTGAGAAGGAACAGATGGAAAGGGAGGTTGGAGAAAATAGGAAGGTGAATGGTAGGGGGAAATGGAGGGGAGAGTATTGAGGGATGAGGGAGTGGAGGAGAGAGAGTTTGAAAGGAGAGTATCGTAGGGGAGAGAGAGCCGTCTAGTACTACACGAAGCCATGATGTGCCGTTCCTACTAGTCCGTTATGTAGGAATGTATATTTTTCTAGCGAAGCAAAAATCAAGCAACTGTGTTTGAGCAATGTGTGTGTCAGGAGAGAGGAACTATGCAGGGTTGCTAACAACCGGATGCATCCGGTTTTCATGGGAAATGGAGAAAGCCTGTGACATGACTTCCGCTTTTAGACATTTTAACATTCATAGTACCTTTGTCTCTCCTTTGGGGCGGCACTCTAGCAGCCTGTACCAGTAGCAGGTCAGTGAAGAACCTTCGTCTGTCCTCCTCTCTAGGTGAAGAAAGACTAACCACCTCCCCGTACATCCTCTGGAACATCAACTTCACCTGGGAGAGACAATAACAACCATATGAACAAAACAGTAGAACCAGCTCATTTCCATGATAGCCAATAGATTTGTGTCTGGTGTATGGAATCAGAATAATTTTAGTGGATTTTATAGACTTTGAGGTAGATGTTTTGAAGAGATAAGTCAATGTAATATTGACGACAGTTTTGTTGTAATTTTCAGAAGAAAGTAGCAGAAGACAGGTGTTGAATTAAGTTAGTAGAGCAGTGGTTGACCCACATTCTCTCAATGAAATTTGAGAGCATGTACTGTAAAAAGCAAATATGAGACATAATAATTGTAATCAGAAGATACAATTAACATGTAAATGTGATTGGTAACAGAATAAATAGCAATAGAATAACTGCAGAATAAATAATGTTGTAATTGAAAATTGTACACCCAAGGTAGGCTACTGCCCCTTTAAGAGCTAGGTAATATTTTGTACCCTATGTTGTGATTCTCACCAAATATGTTGTCTTCTCACACTATTCAATCAAAACAATCAATAAACAACTTACGAAGCTCTCAGCCTATAGATCACATATTGCAAACAAATAATCAACTAAAAACTCCACACATTTTTGAATTTCTGTGCGTCCTTCACAATCACTAATCAATATCCAAAAACAGCACATTTTTTTCTGCGAACCTGCACATTATCATCTTCTCTCTTTTGTGGCACCAATGAGAGGGTTTATGGCAGGGAAATGGTGTCTAGCCAAATGCCATTTCGCTAAATGCACTAGGTGGGGCAAAGCAAATGTTACAGTATGTAAGTCGGAAGTTTACATACACTTAAAGGAGTTTTAATGACTTCAACCTTTCAACCACTGCACAGATTTCATGTTAACAAACTATAGTTTGGCAAGTCTATTAGGACATCTACTTTGTAGTAATTCTTCCAACAATTTTTTACAGACAGATTATTTCACTTATAATTCACTATATCACAATTCCAGTGGGTCAGAAGTTTACATACACTAAGTTGACTGTGCCTTTAAACAGCCTGTAAAATTCCAGAAAATAATATCATGGTTTTAGAAGCTTCTGATAGGCTAATTGACATAATCTGAGTAAATTGGAGGTGTACCTGTGGATGTATTTCAAGGCCTACCTTCCAGCTCAGTGCCTCTTTGCTCGACATCATGGGGAAATGAAAAGAAATCAGCCAAGACCTCATGAAAAAGATTGTACACCTCCACAAATCTGGTTCATCCTTGGGAGCAATTTCCAAATGCCTGAAGGCACCAGGTTCATCTGTATAAACAATAGTGCACAAGTATAAACACCATGGGACCATGCAGCCGTCATACCGCTCAGGAGACGCGTTCTGTCTCCTAGAGATGAACGTACTTTGGTGCGAAAAGTGCAAATCAATCCCAGAACAACAGCAGAGGACCTTGTGAAGATGCTGGAGGAAACAGGTACAAAAGTATATATATCCACAGTAAAACGAGTCCTATATCAACATAACCTGAAAGGCCGCTCAGCAAGGAAGAAGCCACTGCTCTAAAACCGCCATAAAAAAGCCAGACTACGGTTTGCAACTGCACATGGGGACAAAGATCATACTTTTTGGAGAAATGTCCTCTGGTCTGATGAAACAAAAATAAAACTGTTTGGCCATAATGACCATCGTTATGTTTGGAGGAAAAAGGGGGAGGCTTGCAAGCCGAAGAACACCATCCCAACCTTGAAGCACAGAGGTGGCAGCATCATGTTGTGGGGGTGCTTTGCTGCAGGAGGGACTGGTGCACTTCACAAAATAGATGGCATCATGAAGAAGGAAAATCATGTGGATATATTGAAGCAACATCTCAAGACATCAGTCAAGAAGTTAAAGCTTGGTCGCAAATGGGTCTTCCAAATGGACAATGACCCCAAGCATACTCCGAAAGTTGTGGCAAAATGGCTTAAGGACAACAAAGTCAAGGTATTGGAGTGGCCATCAAAAAGCCCTGACCTCATCCTATAGAAAATTTGTGGGCAGAACTGAAAAAGCGTGTGCGAGCAAGGAGGCCTACAAACCTGACTCAGTTACACCAGTTCTGTCAGGGGGAATGGGCCAAAATTCACCCAACTTATTGTGGGAAGCTTGTGGAAGGCTACCCTGAAGGCAATGCTACCAAATACTAATTGAGTGTATGTAAACTTCTGACCCACTGGGAATGTGATGAAAGAAATAAAAGCTGAAATAAATAATTCTCTCTACTATTATTCTGACATTTCACATTCTTAAAATAAAGTGGTGTTCCTAACTGACCTAAGACAGGGAATTTTTACTAAGATTTAATGTCAGGAATTGTGAAAAACTGAGTTTAAATGTATTTGGCTAAGGTGTATGTAAACTTCCGACTTCAACTGTAGCTCTAATCCAGGTTGCTACCAGTGGTGGTGTAGATCAGCATTGTATTTGTGCAATGGCATCAAAGACTTGTATAACTAACCAAAGATCAACCACAGCCTGTCGCTTCCAACGGGAGCAAATTAATCAAGGAGGTGGGCAGAGCAAAGCACGAGATAGCGAGATCCTATCTGCACGTTCTAGCATATTTCTGTTAGTGAACACCTACTCTGTGAAGTGCACACATGCAATAACTCAATTCGCCCTTGCACTCCTAAAACAAAGCCATTTTTTTTAAACTCAAGCAAAGGATAAAGTCTACAAAATGTAGTCAACTAACATTCTAGTTTTGGGAACAGAAAACTGCATTGAGATCAAATATTTAATTGATTTGAAAATTAGCAGAATTTCAGCCAAAATCCATCTCACGCCATCTTCTCCAACTGCAGGTCACTAGGCTTCCTTTCATCACCATATTCGGTGGTGATTTGAAATTCCAACCGGATGCCTCAGATTTATACATCTGGTGAAACATCTGGCTCATTGTTCTACTTCCTCCTCTCTGCCACAACAAATTAATTCACATACTGGCCTCATTACGTGAAAAAATTGACATCATTGATGTACTTAATCACCATTTTATTTTAGAAGGGCTCTCTTTGAAATAACTTCTAAGCCTATTCACAATATTAGGATGGATGCTGATATGTGAAAGTACATAAAGGTGCACCACAGGGGTCAATTTTGGAACCTGTTCTCTTCACTATTTATATAAACACCATTGGTCAATCTGTAAAAAACATTTTACTTAATCTATATGCGGATGTTACTATTATGTATGTAATGACCTCGACGGTTGATCTGGCTGTGTCAAAACTACAGTCAGATGTTACAATTATGAATGAAATCATAACAGAAATATCACATTTACATAAGTATTCAGACCCTTTACTCGGTACTTTGCTGAAGTCTTCGGTATGATGCTACAAACTTGGCACACCTGTATTTGGGGAGTTTCTCCCGTTCTTCCCTGCAGATGGGGAGAGTCACTGCACAGCTATTTTCAGGTCTCTCCAGAGATGTTCGATATCGGGTTCAAGTCTGGGCTCTGGCCCACTCAAGGATATTCAGAGATTTGTCCCAAAGCCACTGCTGCGTTGTCTTGGTATTGGATGGTATTGGCCAGGTGATGAGCGGTGGCCAAAGAGTTAAATCTTGGTTTCATCAGACCAGAGAATATTGTTTTTCCATGGTCAGAGTCCTTTAGGTGCCTTTTGGCAATGTTAATCACGGCCGGCAATGTTTTATTTTATTTTAATTGACTGTCCATGTTAGCTTCTCAGTCTGTTTAGCTGCTACAGCTAGGCCGCTGATTAGTGTGTGAATGTGACTTGTACACAACTTTTGATGCATGGTTTTTGTCAGGTTCTGCTTAAGTGCGCATAAGTAGATTTTGAGCATTGCTGAATGCATTAACAAACTGGCACCTGGGAAACAACTATGTTTGTGTGTTGTTTTACACATTGTCTAAACTTGTCCATTTTAGTCACTTTCTGTCAGTGCCTGGAGTTACATTTTGAGAATTGAGAAAAGACAGAGAGAGAGCGAGAGGCAGAAGCCCAATCCAAACTGTTTTGGGGTGTGTGTGTGTCTCAGTGTGTTCTTTGAATGAATACAGTATTCATGAGTTGCGATCAAAGGCTTTTGGAGAAATCAAATACGCTATAACAAAAGGTATGTGGACACCCCTTCAAATTAATGTATTTGGCTATTTCAGCCACACCCGTTACTGACAAACAGCCATGCAATCTCCATAGACGAACATTGGCAGTAGAATGGCCTACTATTGCAAAGTGGAAACACCTAGGACCAAAAACGTCTCAGACGCAAAGTGGTAGGCCACACAAGCTCACAGAACGGGACCGCTGAGTGCTGTAGTGCGTAGAAATCTTCTGTTCTCGGCTGCAACACTCACTACAGAGTTCCAAACTGCCTCTGGAAGCAACGTCAGCACAATAACTGTTCGTCGGGAGCTTCATGAGTTTCCATGGCCGAGCAGCCACACACAAGCCTAAAATCACCATGCGCAATGCCAAGCATCGGCGAGAGTGGTGTAAAGTTCACCGCCATTGGACTCTGGAGCAGTGGAAATGCGTTCTCTGGAGTGATGAATGACGTTTCCTCAACTGGCAGTCCGATGGACGAATCTGGGTTTGGCAGATGCCGGGAGAACGCTACCTGCCCGAATGCATAGTGCCAACTGTAAAATTTGGT
Organism: Thymallus thymallus; assembly: GCA_023634145.1. NCBI lineage: Eukaryota > Metazoa > Chordata > Actinopteri > Salmoniformes > Salmonidae > Thymallus > Thymallus thymallus. The sequence goes on from CM042411.1 coordinate 16,147,642, forward strand.
GGGGGAGGAATAATGGTCTGGGGCTGTTTTTCATGGTTCAGGCTAGGCCCCTTAATTCCAGTGAAGGGAAATCTTAACGCTACAGCATACAATGACATTCTAGACGATTCTGTGCTTCCAACTTTGTGGCAACAGTTTGGGGAAGGCACTTTCCTGTTTCAGCATGACTATGCCCCCGTGCACAAAGCAAGGTCCATACAGAAATGGTAAATATCATGACATTATTCTGCCAGGTAGGCATAAGCTACTTTGCAGTTAAGATATAATTTAGAACGTTTTTGGGAAAACCTTAACATCCATAGCCACGGGAAGATGTTTGGAGGTGGTGGTGGGAGTACTGCGTTTTCCCCCCCCACCCTACAGACGGATATCAGTCTGCTAATACAGGACTAGTAAAATGCCCAGTGCCCTACAAAAATTATTTAAAAAATATATATATTAATATATATTTTCTTTTTTAAATAAGCACCTTCAGCAACCCTACTTCCCATGGCTATGTTTCCATCTCTACCAGTAGAAGGTTATCATTAGCATCATAACTAAAGGCAACACAAAGGGCACACATACGCACATGCACTCCTGTGCAGTTTCAAAACGTTTAAGGAAAATAAGATTCACTGAGGCAAATTAATACAGTTTTGAATTCCATATTCATGTCTAGATTCCGTCTGCGTTCCCCGTGGATTTTATATGCCCCTAGTTTAGTAATATATGGACTCAACAAGACAAACAACCTCAGTACAGACAGACAACTACTGGGCCAAAAGGTCATGACACTTCAAGGGGGTCATTCAAAGGTCACAGCAGAGTCAGCTCAAGTTACCGACTTGGTATTAAAACCCCAGTCAGTGACAGGACTAGAGATCACGTTAGCCAACTGAGCTAAAGCCTAGGTGTTAATACTGGGAGCTAATAGAAGTCTTCAGGTCTCAGGAAAGGTTACTCATCCAGCAAGCATAGTTAAAAAACTGTTTAGTACACAACCCTAGTCTTCCAAGACATCCAAATCAGTGTTCTAAGGACCTTGTCATCCAATCACTGTGCAGAATACATTGAGAGGGCAGGCTCACACAGCTTCTATTCCACAGCCTGCTGTTCACTTCCTACCATGCCTTCCTCAGTCCCACACATGGATCCTCGTTCTTTGACAAGTTTGTTTGTTTTCTCCGTCCCTCTCTGTTCTCCCGTCTTTCTTGGAGGCAGGAGAAAAGGAGACAGAGAGCACACACCAGCTAATGATTTTACTCCAGCCTGGTCAAGGCTGTGAGGTATGCAGGGATGGGTGGAGGGAGGGAAGCGAAGGGGAGGGCTCTCTGGCTGAGGATCAGTAGAGCACAGCAGTAAAGCCAAGCGGAGCCTCTACTGCTCTGGAAGAATAACCAATGCTCTGGTCTGCTAAATTACAAAAGTATTTCTCGGTCTCTATTTTTCTTTGCTTCCCCAGCCCTCTCCCGGCTAGCTTTTCTCTCTCCCTCACGCTTCTTGCACCTCAGCCCCTCCTTTTCTCTTTTGAATAAGCGAGAGGGCTTCCACTCAAAGAGCAGACTGATATGAATGGATCCATAAGCAAATGTTGAAAAGATAAACAATAGAGAGAAGTTGATTCAGTATTGTTGATTGTGCGTGTGTGGTTTGCTCAATTGCTCCATTGAATTAAAGCTTGAATAAGGCCTCTGCGTTAGCTATAACAGAAGGTCAAAGAGTGCAATTACCTTCACCTCTCTCGAATCCAGTCGACATGATCGGAGAGGGCATTCATTGTTTTCTAAGAACCCAAAATGGACTCTTCATTTCACACTTTAACTTAAGGACTCAAACAAAGAAAAAAACTAAAACATAGCGTGTCACTGTCTGTTGCCATTGTTTTCAATGACAGCTGAGATCTATTGTGTCTCTCAGGCCTTTACAAAAGAGGCATATACATGCTGTAGTTCAAAAGCAGCTAGTGCTCATCGATTGGTTTATTGATCGGAGATGAACTAATCAATGGTCTCACCACCATACTTGTGATGGCTTTATCTCTTGAGAATAGAATAGCATGGATTAAGTGAAGAGGCCGTGCCTTGGATTGGTGCCGCCTTGCGTGGTCGCCTGTTAAGCAGCTCCCATTGTTAGTGCGTAAATTGTTGTTTTAGTATGTTTTTCGTCCGTTTTTCAAGAGTTTTTTTGCAACATTAGAACAATAATAGTTCAGGAGTGCTACTGTTTTACGAAGGTTTTAACGGTCATTTTTATCAGTGAGGCACTTTTTATTTTTCTCAGCGCCAAACATACACACAAGTCCTCAATTATTTACAACCGAGCCCAGCTCCTGGATTTAGCACACGCAGCCCTGCTGCACCCCAGGGAAAAGTTCGATATTCCGGACGAGTTGAAAAAAGGCGACGGCCTGGCCACAGGGCGGGATTGAAGTGTAAGGCAAAGCTAAGGAAGTACAAGCCGGCTATAACGTCTATCATTATGGTCAACGTGAGATGGACAAGCTTCTGGGTTTGGTTCATGGACAAAGAGAATACCAGAAAGTGAGCCTATTGTGTTTTTCTGAGACATGGCTGAATGATAACATCCCCATAGAGAACGTCACTATCGGCGGTTTCCGGACCATCAGAGCAGACAGGGATAGCGTTTCTTCCGGTAAAAGTAAGGGAGGGGGGCTGGCTTTATTAGTTACCAACAGATGACGTAATCAGAGCCTTATTACTCTTAAGGAAGAGTTTTGAAGCCCGGACATTGCGCTGTTAGCCGTTAGCCTGAGACCCTACTATTTGACGAGGGAATGCATGGTGGCCATTGCAGTTATTGTTTACATCCTGCCCTCCGCTGATGCAAGCACAGTATGTGAAGTCATCCACAATGTTATCGCAAGGTTACAGACAGCGCAGCCCAGTGCTTTCTTTGCCATTTCGGGGGATTTTAACCATGCATCTCTCTCTTCAACGCTGCCCACGTTCAAACAGTTTGTGACGTGCCCAACCAGGAATAATACAACTCTGGACCTGGTATATGCTAATGTGAAGGATGCATACAACTCCACTCCATCCCCTCGGTAGATCAGATCACAACCTTGTCCACCTCACCCCACTCTACAGGCCTATGGTCCAACAGAAGCCTGCGATCACTAGGAGATGGTCTCCGGAGGCGAATGAGGCCCTAGAGGACTGATTTGAAACAACAGACTGGGATGTGCTCTGTGAGGCTCATGGGGAGGACATCGATGGACTTACTGACTGCATAACGGACTATATACACATTTTAGTGTAGACAACACTGTACCCACCAGGAAGGTACGCTGTTTTCCAAATAATAAACCCTGGGTCACCAGCGACCTGAAGGCCCTTCTGAATGAGAAGAAGAGGGCCTTCAAGAAGGGGGACAAGGACAAATTGAAATGCATCCAGAGGGAGCTGAAGTTGCGGATTGCTGAGGGGAAGAGAGGGTATAAGGAGAAGGTGGAGGACAAGCTGAGGCAGAACCAAGTGAGAGAGGTGTGGAAGGGTATGAGAAATATCACTGGCTTCAAAATGTCAAACAGTGGGAAGACTGAGGGGACCCAGGACCAAGCCAATGTGCTGAACCAATTTTTTAACAGGTTCGATACTGGCCCTGTCCACCTCTCCTCCAGCTCCCCAGGCCACACACCCTCAAGGCTGTCACACCCCTACCTCCGCCCCTGCTCCCTCAGGACTGATCCTCAACATCCCTTTCCCTCCACCTGGGCTGGCTTTCACCTCCAACCAAGTGAAGAGAGAGCTGGACAGACTACAACAGTGGAAAGCAGGGGGCCCTGATGGCATCAGCCCAAGGGTGCTTAGGGTCTGTGCTGACCAACTGTGTGGAATACTCCAGCGGTATATATTTTTCATTGCTTTTAGTATATCGAATGTGCAATACGTGCATTTACCTGTAATTAAACCCTGCACATTTAGGACAGTATTTTAAGGGAATTACTATTATTACCCCAAATTATATAATACACACATTTAGCTATTTAAGTATCTATTCCTGTAATTTACCTGTACAGTTAATGTAACCATTGTAAGGGCTGATACATGTTTTAGCTAATGAATATGTTAATCTACAACAAGAGTTATTAAGTGAATGTATTGTGTGATCAGAGATCTTTAGAACTGCTGTAGGTTTGGGTAGGGGGGAGCTATGTGGAAGGAATGTGCTAGTTGGGGGTTTTATGATAGAACTGTGTATGAAGCTTGGACATCTACTAAGAGGATCACTACTTCCGTCAACTGGATTGCGTCAAGGGGTTGGGACCAACCCGTGCGCCAACTGATAGGCTGAGTAAGTCTAAACCACACTCAGCCTCTACCCTGACTGGTCAGTTCAGAAACCGGAACTAGCTCTGTCTGGGGTATTTAAAGAAGAGCATGTAAAACTGTGGTCAGTTCTCTGTCCGCCCTGCGTGGTGTTTCAGTGAGCCCGTATACGAACCTTCATACTTATCATCTAAACATTTGCATTTAATAAACTTAGTTTAGTTTGAAACAGCTCCTAATGTCTTCTCTTATTCCGATACCAGATTTGAATTGACGCACTCTTACAATTGGTGACCCCGACGTGATTTGGTATCGGGATTTCGCTGGGATTCGGCCAGCCCATTGGACATCACTGTCGTTGAACCGTGTTTCACAAAGTGTCCGGACTTCTAAAAACAGGTAAGCAGATACCTATTGTTTATATAACTGAAATTCTGCATATTGGCTTTATCCAAATTAAATTTGTGAAACACCTGTTTGATGTAAGTGGACAATTGAAATGTACAGATAATATGTTAATTTACTAAAAGTGATATGATGCAAATGTTTGATAACTGTGAAGGTTAAAACCATGGTATAAGATTTTACCGTGTACAAGTGTGGTTGGCACGAGGAGAAAAATAGTGTAATAGATTTTACCGTGTACAAGTGTGGTTGGCACGAGGAGAAAAATAGTGTAATAGATTTTACCGTGTACAAGTGTGGTTGGCACGAGGAGAAAAATAGTGTAATAGATTTTACCGTGTACAAGTGTGGTTGGCACGAGGAGAAAAATAGTGTAATAGATTTTACCGTGTACAAGTGTGGTTGGCACGAGGAGAAAAATAGTGTAATAGATTTTACCGTGTACAAGTGTGGCTGGCACGAGGAGAGAAATAGTGTAATAGATTTTACCGTGTACAAGTGTGGTTGGCACGAGGAGAAAAATAGTGTAATAGATTTTACCGTGTACAAGTGTGGCTGGCACGAGGAGAAAAATAGTGTAATAAATTATACCGTGTACTGGTCTGGCTGGCACGAAGAGAAAAATAGTGCAATAAATTATACCGTGTAGGGGCGTGGCTGGCACGAAGAGAAGAGTAGAGTAATAGAGTTTACCGTGTGAGTATGTAAAAATAGTAACATAAAAGCAACATCGTGTGATTATAAACGACGCTGAAGTTGAAGGAAGCTTATAATGGATATTGTTGAATAATATTTAAAAAAACACACAAGGAATAATAACTATATTCATAAGTATTGTATGTGTAGAAGGTTATTACTATTAGAAGATTATTATTATACAGAAAAGGTGTAATTGACTAAAAATATATAGATATATGTATTAATAATATATGTGTATCTGATAATAATAGTTAATTCATAAAACTAAAAGTAAACATGTCGGATAAAATAGTCAAGGTGTTAAAATCTACTCTAGAAATTAATGGAGGAAAGGAGGGTAAAGAGTGGAAGAGAAGGGGAGAAAAACTATATAAAGAATGGATTGAAGATGGATGAATAATGGCTGAGGATATGTATATTGTATGATATGGAACGGGAAGTGTGAATCTGAGCGAGGAGTTGCGTTCATAGGCTTGAATCAGAGCAGTGGTGATTGAGCTGGTAATTTAGAGGATCGCACGTATTTTAAGGTGTTACATGGGGGAAGTTTAAAAGAGTACTTGGAGAAGGTATGAAAGATTAAGGCCTGTGTTTGTATGTTGGAATGAGAGGACGGTGAACTGACGAGTTTGTCGTGGTGCGATTAAAATGTGGCATCGGTTGTCTCTGATTGTTGATTGTTGTGTGTCTTGTAATCAACTGTAAGTGAAAAGTTTGTCTTTGTGTGGGAATAACCCGATTGTGTATAAACGTTGATTAATGGTTGTGTCGCGATAAACTTTGGAAAGATATGATAAAATGGTTATAGGAATTTAGGAGTCTAGGTTGGCTATATTGAGTGAACTTTTTGAAACTAGTTTTAGGGCCATTTCCCAAAGGAGCTTTGCATGGGGAAGTTAGAGTAATGATCTACACTACTTCCATGGTAGCATGGCTGGCTAGTGCACGTAAAATTGTTGAACCATCTGTCCAATCGGGCCGCATTCATTTTAAAGTAAATGACTACTCAGTTTGTATGTGAATGGTGAGTTGGAAAGCATTTAGTACCGCAGGTTTTTCTTTCCTCATAATATAAATTGTACTCCTCATTAACCGAGGTTGTGTGTAATAGATGGTATTATATATTGACTGACATGATAAATGAATTGGCATTTTAGGTTACAATACATGTATGATGACCACAGGGGATGATAGAGTTTTAATTTTGATGTATCTTAAATACATTCCAATGAAGGGCGATTGCCTGGGCTGTGATTTTAACGTTTGAACTTGATAAGAAACAAATGTGGGGGATGGGCTGTGTTAAAATATGAGATTGACTCAATTGATAGGACAGTATTTATAGAATATGGGTTAGTTTTATTTTTATTTTTTAGTTGACAGTCTTACTTAATAGGACAATATTGATCAACTTTATTTGTGGTTTATTTCACTTTTGTGATTACAGGTTCTAATTTACTATGATGACCCTCACTGAGTCATGTAAACTAGGTAGTGGTGTACATGTGAACAGATATTCTGATTTAGATTGGTGTTTGCCTACCATGAGTAGGAGTTTGGAAAAGCAGTGATTTTATGAATCCATATGGAAATATTAGGAAAATAATTGATTTGAGGCCCTGCTGGAAGCTATGTTGCTCCCAGCTAGGTTGGCATTTTGAGGGTTTGTGCCAATCAAGACAATATTAGCTTAGGTAATAAAGTTGCTGCTGAAAGGTTTCACACCCATGTTGTGTATCTGGTTTTGCTATGGCCTCGCCTGTTGTTGAGTTGCAACAACAACAGGGGACTGACCATATGTCTCACTCCCTAAGGGAGACCAGAGGTTGCTCCCAGGGCCCTGATGGCCCTCTGTGACAACACCTTTCAGGTAAATTTGTGTTGCTAGAGTAGCTCATTCCGTAGGTTTGCCGAATAGGCTCATGGTTGGTGAGTCATTCATCAAGAGGGAATATGTTACATAAGGTTCTAGGTTTTTTACAAGATTGGTTTGGCCTAAACTTAGCAGAAGTTAAAAGAACATTGGATAGAATGAGACTATTTTTTAATATGCGTTATGTGTATTTAATATAACATTGCCAAGTAGACGCCTCTTAAACTAGTTAATTTTACTTAGTGGTGTATTTACACACATTGCATTAGACTTTATTGAGAGAAAGGAGAGAAAGTGCTCTTGTCTAGTGATAAGTGACAGAGTCATACGAGGGTTATACCTGCTGTGATGCCAACATAGTAGCTAACGGTCTGGTAAGGGAAATATTCCCTGGATTCGGAATCCCAGAAACCTTGTCTGTAGACACACGGCACCCATGTTACAGGAGATACCGTGACCCAAAATGTCCTGATGATGGGAATAGATCAGAAATTTGTATGTCTCTATTATCCAAAAAGTAATGGCTAAGGCCTAGATTAACAGGTTGAACCTGAATAGAATGTATACATCTGGTGCTGAGGAAAATGTGAAGCAGCCCCTATAGGGGTACTGGGTCTAGCCCTCATGTGATGTTAACAGGCCGTCCCATGAATGTTCTGTATTATATGCCGATGACTGACAACCAGACTGACTAGACTGGAAGATGATCTGTTAAATTATATGTAGAAACTAACTTCTACTGTTAGGTTTTTGTATTTCTCGTATCTAGGAAAGCCCAGGAGGTCCCAGCCAGAGAGGACCGAGAAATGCCTATCCTAATCAGAGGGAAACTGAGGGAGCCCAGGGGAGAGAGGGGAATGAGACCGATGAAGAGATAGGTATCACAGACATTTTAAAGGAACTATTGGTGAGACAGGGAGGCAAGGGAGTTGGAGGAAAGAACAGGAGAGAAACAAAACTAGGGAGAGGTCATAGAGGGTGGAAAAGCCAGATCCCTAAAGAGACTTGAACCTTATAATAAGAGTCCAGTTATGAGAAGAGCTCAGAGAAGGATCAGAGTGAGTCTGTTGATGAGGTAACAGGAGGTCTCCCTGCAAACCAGTGCCCATTGATAGCCTACCTAATCTATTAGCAGGCATAGATGGGGCAGCGCCCACATTAGATGTGTATAGGCCATGTTCCTCACAGGAATGAGACCTGTAATAAGTAGAAGTCATTAAGAAAACATTGGTGGGAATATGGGGGACTGCACCATTGGCAGAAGTTAAAAGATATGCGATCCATCACAAGCAGAATGGAAAACAGGATCAAGCTAAGCATAGTTTAATTTTTTTATATTTCCAGTAAAAGAACAAGCAGCTCCTAGTAATGATTGGAGAATGGTATTAGATCAGTGTGATAGAGCTCTAGGTGTATCAGATTTACACACCCTGCATAGTCAAGTGAGATGGAAAAATATTTAGCTAACTATGATGAATTTGGCTAAATGGTTTTTTAGCATACCTGTACATCCCGTTAGCCAAGGGTGGTTTGGTTTACCTTTTAGGGGAAGAAATTGCCATATATAAAGGGGTTTTAGTAAGGCTGTACGGATTTTTTTTACAAGCTATCTATTAGTAATCTAGTAAAATTAGAGCCTCAGAGGAAACAGAAATGATGATTTAGGTAGATGATATTCTAGTGGCTGACCCTACTGGTGTAGGATGTGGATGGGATAAACTGTAGTTGTTAAAGTATATGGTAGAACAAGGCCATAAAGTGAGCAAAAGGAAACTACAATTGTAGCAAACTGTGGTTGTGTATTGGAGATATACTATACCTTGAGAAGGGCGTACTCTGAACGCCTCTAGAAAAGAGATAAGATTTATAGACAGATGATGAGTTTTTAATTACTGTAGCCTGGGTGCTACATTCTGCTCTTCACACAGAGAGAATTAGAAATATGGAAACAGGGAGGGACAATCCTCCGAGATGATATTTGGCATCAGGGTAATTTACCAATATTACCAAAGTCTTTGTTTAGAGAGAGAGTAATTTTGATACATGGGCGGAGCATGTATCAACAGGGGAAATATGTAATTAGAATTAATTACTTAAAACAATTAGGAAATATGATTGTAGCATATGGAGAAACAAATTACTTTAAAAAATTTCTTGTTCCAGGTGTGTTATATGTGCACAAAGTAATGATCATATAACTTACAAGGGGTGAAGGAAAGAAATGGTGATTGACTGTGATAGAAGTTAGATATTACCAGGAAGAAATATTGTTCGTGTCATCCGCAATCGGTAGGTTTAATTAAACGCATGAATGGAACAATAAAAAGTAGACTAAGGAAGACCTATATAAGTACTGGAAGAAACTTAGTAAGATGAGTACCTATAGTGTTAATGACCATTAGAGTAACGGCAGACAGAGATGGGTTATCTTCCTCTGAAGAGAGTTTGGGAGACCATATAGAATTCAGAGTTAGGAGGACCAGAGTAGGCAGAGATAGGCACTGAGAATACTCTGGCTGAACACATGAGAAGATTGTTTGCTAATCACACCCGTATGTCAAAGATTTTGTGACCTACAGGTGAACTGAAGGAGAGAGTGACCCACTCTATCCAACCAGGTGATGGGGTGCGGGTCCAATGATTGAAAAGGAAAGACTGGAAGCAGCCCCGTTGGGAAGGCCTACCAGGTCTTGTTGGAAACTGCCTATTTGCCGTTTAGATATGTTCAGAAAGAGAGCGACCTGGGTCCACGTTGCCCCCTGCAAGGAGGTAAGAACACATACAAACACTGCTGAACGCACACAGAGTTAAGGAGCAGAACAGAGTACCAATAGGGTCCGGGGGTTACCTCCTTAACGAAGATTCCCTACCCCGACCTATCATCACTGTGGTGTGTTCCTAGAGGTGTGAGTATGGGGTGGTGCTCAGCAGACTGACTAAGGACAGGAGAGGGTTGACGGTTCTTGGGAATATGGGGGACCCTGAGCTGCATCAGTCTTAATTTTGATACATCCAGATCCACCACTCACCAAAAATTAAAATAAAACTCTACCATGGGGAATAATTAAAAGACAGACGACTCAGGATAAGGATTCTACTAGAAGTGAGTATTATAACAGTGGCCAGAGAGAGGCAGGATGTGGTTTTCAAAATAAATATTGATAACCTCTCCATTAAGTGTTGAGCATGTAGTTGAGAGAAAGGTGTTCATACGTATGCATTATACCTCTGTACAGGACCTACTGCTAGTTGCCCTTGGACTACAGTTTAAACATATTTGGGGAAAATATTAAGTAAAGGCGGTGAGCCAAGAGGATTTATACAAGTATTGGGCTTGCGCGGATTACTATGGTTAGGATACCTGTATAGACGTAAATAGCACCAAATTAACTGAGCAAAACAGAGGGGAAAACTGTACAGGGATGGGGTTGGCGAGATTGAAAGAGGCTGCTAACCCACCCCAGTTCACTCTGACTCCAGGGGAGTGTTATAGACAAGAATGGCACCAGAGATTTGGGTGATTTTAATGGAGTAAGTCAGTAGTTAATGTTACTGATCTGAGTTCAGAGGGACAGGAGAAACTACTTACAGCCTGGTAACAGATGTGTGATGGGCGTGTACCAGTAAAGGACGTATGAGGCAGACACTGCAAAAAGGGTGGGTAGGTACCTGCACCCCGGTCCTATTGGTTCAGCCAGTTAGAATTAGACACCAGAAACCAAGGAAAGGTTTAATCAGACGTAGGAGGAGTTTGGACAAGGAGGAGAATAGCCCTATCTGGATTGATGCGATTGGAATTCCTAGGGGAGTCCCTGATGAATATGAAGCTATGAATCAAGTAGGTGAAGGTTTCACGACAACATTCTTTTGGTGGGTGACGTTTAATAAACATGTGGATTGGATCAATTATATCTATTATAATCAGTTACGATTCGTAAATGGGACTAAGAATGCAGAGGAGGGGATCTCAGACCAATTATCCGCCACCTCGCTCATGACCTGGGAAGATAGGTTGGCTCTAGACATGATGTTGGCGAACCAATAGGGAGTGTGTAAAATGTTTGGAGAACAATGTTGTACTTTTATCCCTAACAATACTAGCCCTGACGGGAGCATCACGAAGGCCCTCGTTGGCTTGGATAAATTATCGGCAGAAATGAAGGGCATGGCTGGAGTGGAGAAAGGGGGGATGTTCTCCTGGTTGGGTGACTGGTTCGGCAAGTATTCTTCTATGGTGGTTACCGGGTTTCTGACCCTTGTACTTGTGTTTTTGTTGTTAATGTGTTGTGCGGCATGCTTTGTCCCTTGTCTCAGGAAGTCAGTGGTAGGAGTGGTGGAGGCGTCAGGTATGATGCCGTTGTTGCCGGTACAGGATAATGCAGATGACTCTGCTACTGACTCTGAGACAAAGTTGGATGATCCATGGTATGCCTAAAAGGGAAAGTACATGTGTGTTCTCTTTACAGATTTTATTCATTTCTTTTTACAGCTTATCCTTTTTTACCTTTTTGTTTTATTATTCATGTGATTGTTTACTCCTCCTAATGTGAAGGTGAAGGATTCCTGGGTGACTGGTAGTCAACTTAGTACATGTTCGGTGTAGAGGAGGAGTAGGAGGTTTTATATTTTCATATCTTATACCAGGTTTTATATTTTGATATCTTTCTTGTGTTTATGTTCTGTCTAAACTGTCATTTGTAGTGACACCATTAAATGGTGTCAAAAGGGGGAATCCTAAAATTCGCCTGCAATTTTATGGGGGTCCAAATGCATTTTGAAGTCACACCCAGAGGGTGTGAAAAGGGGGACTGTAAGGGCTGATACATGTTTTAGCTAATGAATATGTTAATCTACAACAAGAGTTATTAAGTGAATGTATTGTGTGATCAGAGATCTTTAGAACTGCTGTAGGTTTGGGTAGGGGGGAGCTATGTGGAAGGAATGTGCTAGTTGGGGGTTTTATGATAGAACTGTGTATGAAGCTTGGACATCTACTAAGAGGATCACTACTTCCGTCAACTGGATTGCGTCAAGGGGTTGGGACCAACCCGTGCGCCAACTGATAGGCTGAGTAAGTCTAAACCACACTCAGCCTCTACCCTGACTGGTCAGTTCAGAAACCGGAACTAGCTCTGTCTGGGGTATTTAAAGAAGAGCATGTAAAACTGTGGTCAGTTCTCTGTCCGCCCTGCGTGGTGTTTCAGTGAGCCCGTATACGAACCTTCATACTTATCATCTAAACATTTGCATTTAATAAACTTAGTTTAGTTTGAAACAGCTCCTAATGTCTTCTCTTATTCCGATACCAGATTTGAATTGACGCACTCTTACACCATGTAAATATTAACTTACCTGTAAATGTAACTGTATATTTACCTGTACAGTCTGTCTTTTGTGTATTTTTGTTCAGGCATTTTGCACCTGCCCTATGTTTATTTCGTAGCAGCTCGACAAATACATTTTCCCTCGGGGATCAATAAAGTACCTATCGATCTATCTATCTGCTGTTGATGCGTTTTAAAAACACACTTTGCCATCACCACCACTGCATGCTTCTGCCAGCTCCAAGGGTGGGGGATTAGTGTGTTTGTGTGTGTGAGGGACAGGGATGATTCTACAGAGGTGTGACAACGCTGGCAGACCACCAGAGCACACACTGGGTCTCGCTCTGCCTCTGAAGCCCAGCTATGAGTCACTCTGATCGGGCACAAAGACCCCTTACAGGCCGCTCGAACCCTCAACCTCCATACTTCTACCACCACATCTACCCACCTCTTGCTCAGCTTGAAAGCACTGTGATCACCCTCAGAGACCCCTTACCAGCCACTAACCACCCCCCACCACCATCACTATACCTCTGGCTCATGCACCCTAGCTCCAGCCCAGCCAAGATGTTGTGTATGTGGGCATGGATCCCTGACATGGATTCCTTACATGGAGACTTGGCCTCTATTGGTTGGCCTAACTATAGCTAGGCTATTCGTGATGATGTATTGCTTGTTTGTTCTTTGCTTTCGAAGCGCTATGAGATTATGATAAACACTATAGAAACGTAATAAACAACCTGCCTTCCCCCTCTCTCTTTCTGTGTCACGCTCTCCCTGCCCATCCCTCTCTATTCCTTCTCCTCACCCATGCTGGTACTGCAAGAGCGGTGGTGGTGTTTTGGCTGTGTAGGGACGACACCCCGTGTCGAGGAACGGTGCAGAGAGGACAGCTGTCACCTATGTGTGCCAGAACACCACAACACACTGAGACCATCAAAACCCAGTGTCAGAACACCCCCCACGTGAACAGAGACTGACAGACAGACAGGAGAGAGACCAGAGAGAACAAGAGACACAGAGAGGGAGCGAGAGAGAGAGAAAGACAATTGGAATGCTATCTGGCCCTAAACAGAGTACACCGTGGCAGAATAACTGACCACTGTGACGGACCCAAAATGAATCCTTGACCATGTACATACTCAGGGAGCATAGCCTTGCTATAGAGAGAAGCCGCCATAGAGAGAAGACGGGCTATGTGCCCACGCCCACAAAATGAGGTGGAAACTGAGCTGCACTTCCTTATCTCCTGCCAAAGCTGTGAACATAGAGAACCATATTTCCCAAAGAACCACAATGAATTTGAAAAGAAATCAAATATTGATAAACTCCTGTATATGTTAATCAAAATACCGCAGTATGCAATCACAGCCGCAAGATTTGTGGCCCATTGCCATGAGTCGAGAGAAAGTCGAGCGAGAGAAAGTCGAGTCGAGAGAAAGTCGAGGTCGAGAGAGAAAGTCGAGAGAGCAAGAGAAAGTCGAGAGAGAACGTCGAAAGAGAGAAAGTCGATCGAGAGAGCGAGAAAGTCGATCGAGAGAGAGAGAAAGTCGATCAAGAGCGAGAGAAAGTCAAGAGAGAAAGTCGAGAGAGAAAGTCGATCGAGAGAGAGGTCGATCGAGAGCGAGAAAGTCGATCGAGAGCGAGAAAGTCGATCGAGAGAGCAAGAGAAAGTCGATCGAGAGAGCAAGAGAAAGTCGTGAGAGAGCAAGAGAAAGTCGTGAGAGAGCAAGAGAAAGTCGTGAGATTAAGTCGAGAGAAAGTCGAGAGAAAGTCGATCGAGAGCGAAAGTCGATCGAGAGCGAAAGTCGATCGAGAAAGTCGATCGAGAAAGTCGATCGAGAGCGAAAGTCGATCGAGAGCGAGAGAGAAAGTCGAGAGAGAACGTCGAGAGAGCGAGAGAGAGAAAGTCGAAAGAGAGAAAGTCGATCGAGAGAGCGAGAAAGTCGATCGAGAGAGAGAGAAAGTCGATCAAGAGCGAGAGAAAGTCAAGAGAGAAAGTCGAGCAAGAGAAAGTCGAGAGAGAGCAAGAGAAAGTCGAGAGAGAAAGTCGAGAGAGAAAGTCGAGAGAGAAAGTCGATCGAGAGAGAGGTCGATCGAGAGCGAGAAAGTCGATCGAGAGCGAGAAAGTCGATCGAGAGAGCAAGAGAAAGTCGATCGAGAGAGCAAGAGAAAGTCGTGAGAGAGCAAGAGAAAGTCGTGAGAGAGCAAGAGAAAGTCGTGAGATTAAGTCGAGAGAAAGTCGATCGAGAAAGTCGATCGAGAAAGTCGATCGAGAGCGAAAGTCGATCGAGAGCGAAAGTCGATCGAGAGCGAGAGAGAAAGTCGATCGAGAGAGAAAGTCGATCGAGAGAGAAAGTCGATCGAGAGCGAGAGAGAAAGTCGATCGAGAGCGAGAGAGAAAGTCGATCGAGAGCGAGAGAGAAAGTCGATCGAGAGCGAGAGAGAAAGTCGATCGAGAGCGAGAGAGAAAGTCGATCGAGAGCGAGAGAAAGTCGATCGAGAGCGAGAGAAAGTCGATCGAGAGCGAAAGTCGATCGAGAGCGAGAGAGAAAGTCGATCGAGAGCGAGAGAGAAAGTCGATCGAGAGCGAGAGAGAAAGTCGATCGAGAGCGAGAGAGAAAGTCGATCGAGAGCGAGAAAGTCAAGCGAGAAAGTCGATCGAGAGCAAAAAAGTCGATTGAGAAAGTCGATCGAGAAAGTCGAGAGAGAGCGAAAGTCGATCGAGAAAGTCGAGAGAGAGCGAAAGTCGATCGAGAAAGTCGAGAGAGCGAAAGTCGATCGAGAAAGTCGAGAGAGAGCGAAAGTCGATCGAGAAAGTCGAGAGAGAGCGAAAGTCGATCGAGAAAGTCGAGAGAGAGCGAAAGTCGATCGAGAAAGTCGAGAGAGAGCGAGAGAGAAAGTCGATCGAGAGCAAAAAAGTCGATTGAGAAAGTCGATCGAGAAAGTCGAGAGAGAGCGAAAGTCGATCGAGAAAGTCGAGAGAGAGCGAAAGTCGATCGAGAAAGTCGAGAGAGAGCGAAAGTCGATCGAGAAAGTCGAGAGAGAGCGAGAGAGAAAGTCGATCGAGAGCGAGAGAGAAAGTCGATCGAGAGCGAGAGAAAGTCGATCGAGAGCGAAAGTAGATCGAGAGCGAGAGCGAAAGTCGATCGAGAGCGAGAGCGAAAGTCGATCGAGAGCGAGAGAGAAAGTCGATCGAGAGCGAGAGAGAAAGTCGATCGAGAGCGAGAGAGAAAGTCGATCGAGAGCGAGAAAGTCAAGCGAGAAAGTCGATCGAGAGCAAAAAAGTCGATTGAGAAAGTCGATCGAGAAAGTCGAGAGAGAGCGAAAGTCGATCGAGAAAGTCGAGAGAGAGCGAAAGTCGATCGAGAAAGTCGAGAGAGAGCGAAAGTCGATCGAGAAAGTCGAGAGAGAGCGAAAGTCGATCGAGAAAGTCGAGAGAGAGCGAAAGTCGATCGAGAAAGTCGAGAGAGCGAAAGTCGATCGAGAAAGTCGAGAGAGAGCGAAAGTCGATCGAGAAAGTTGATCGAAAGCGCGAGAGACAGTCGATCGAGAGAGCGAGACAGTCGATCGAGAGAGCAAGAGAAAGTCGATCGAGAGAGCAAGAGAAAGTCGTGAGAGAGCAAGAGAAAGTCGTGAGAGAGCAAGAGAAAGTCGTGAGAGAGCAAGAGAAAGTCGTGAGAGAGCAAGAGAAAGTCGTGAGATTAAGTGAAGAGAAAGTCGAGAGAAAGTCGATCGAGAAAGTCGATCGAGAAAGTCGATCGAGAAAGTCGATCGAGAAAGTCGATCGAGAGCGAAAGTCGATCGAGAGCGAGAGAGAAAGTCGATCGAGAGCGAGAGAGAAAGTCGATCGAGAGCGAGAGAGAAAGTCGATCGAGAGCGAGAGAGAAAGTCGATCGAGAGCGAGAGAGAAAGTCGATCGAGAGCGAGAGAGAAAGTCGATCGAGAAAGTCGATCGAGAGCGAGAGAGAAAGTCGATCGAGAGCGAGAGAGAAAGTCGATCGAGAGCGAAAGTCGATCGAGAGCGAGAGCGAAAGTCGATCGAGAGCGAGAGCGAAAGTCGATCGAGAGCGAGAGAGAAAGTCGATCGAGAGCGAGAGAGAAAGTCGATCGAGAGCGAGAGAGAAAGTCGATCGAGAGCGAGAGAGAAAGTCGATCGAGAGCGAGAAAGTCAAGCGAGAAAGTCGATCGAGAAAGTCGAGAGAGAGCGAAAGTCGATCGAGAAAGTCGAGAGAGAGCGAAAGTCGATCGAGAAAGTCGATCGAAAGCGCGAGACAGTCGATCGAAAGCGCGAGACAGTCGATCGAAAGCGCGAGACAGTCGATCGAGAGCGCGAGACAGTCGATCGAGAGAGCGAGACAGTCGATCGAGAGAGCGAGACAGTCGATCGAGAGAGCGAGACAGTCGATCGAGAGAGCGAGACAGTCGATCGAGAGAGCGAGACAGTCGATCGAGAGAGCGAGACAGTCGATCGAGAGAGCGAGAAAGTCGATCGAGAGTGAGAGAGAAAGTCGATCGAGAGCGAGAGAGAAAGTGGATCGAGAGCGAGAGAGAAAGTGGATCGAGAGCGAGAGAAAGTCGTGTGAGACAGTCGATCGAGAGAGCGAGAAAGTCGATCGAGAGAGCGAGAAAGTCGATCGAGAGCGAGAGTGAAAGTCGATCGAGAGCGCGAGAGAAAGTCGATCGAGAGCGCGAGAGAAAGTCGTGAGAGACAGTCGATCGAGAGAGCGAGAAAGTCGATCGAGAGCGAGAGAAAGTGGATCGAGAGAAAGTCGATCGAGAGCGCGAGAGAAAGTCGTGTGAGACAGTCGATCGAGAGAGCGAGAAAGTCGATCGAGAGTGAAAGTCGATCGAGAGCGAGAGTGAAAGTCGATCGAGAGCGAGAGTGAAAGTCGATCGAGAGCGAAAGTCGATAGAGCGAGAGAAAGTCGATCGAGAGCGCGAGAGAAAGTCGTGAGAGACAGTCGATCGAGAGAGCGAGAGTCGATCGAGAGCGCGAGAGAGTCGTGAGAGACAGTCGATCGAGAGCGAGAGACAGTCGATCGAGAGCGCGAGAGAGTCGATCGAGAGCGAGAGAGAGTCGATCGAGAGCGAGAGAGAGTCGATCGAGAGCGAGAGACAGTCGATCGAGAGCGAGAGACAGTCGATCGAGAGCGCGAGAGAGTCGATCGAGAGCGCGAGAGAGTCGTGAGAGACAGTCGATCGAGAGCGAGAGAAAGTCGATCGAGAGCGAGAGAAAGTCGATCGAGAGCGAGAGAGAAAGTCGATCGAGAGCGAGAGAGCAAGTCGATCGAGAGCGCGAGACAGAAAGTCGATCGAGAGCGCGAGACAGAAAGTCGATCGAGAGCGCGAGACAGAAAGTCGATCGAGAAAGTCGATCGAGAAAGTCGATCGAGAGCGGGAAAGTCAAGCGAGAAAGTCGATCGAGAGCAAAAAAGTCGATTGAGAAAGTCGATCGAGAAAGTCGAGAGAGAGCGAAAGTCGATCGAGAAAGTCGAGAGAGAGCGAAAGTCAATCGAGAAAGTCGAGAGAGAGCGAAAGTCGATCGAGAAAGTTGATCGAAAGCGCGAGAGACAGTCGATCGAGAGAGCGAGACAGTCGATCGAGAGAGCAAGAGAAAGTCGATCGAGAGAGCAAGAGAAAGTCGTGAGAGAGCAAGAGAAAGTCGTGAGAGAGCAAGAGAAAGTCGTGAGATTAAGTCGAGAGAAAGTCGAGAGAAAGTCGATCGAGAAAGTCAGTCGAGAGAAAGTCGATCGAGAAAGTCGATCGAGAGCGAAAGTCGATCGAGAAAGTCGATCGAGAAAGTCGATCGAGAAAGTCGATCGAGAGCGAAAGTCGATCGAGAAAGTCGATCGAGAAAGTCGATCGAGAAAGTCGATCGAGAGCGAAAGTCGATCGAGAAAGTCGATCGAGAAAGTCGATCGAGAAAGTCAATCGAGAGCGAGAGAGAAAGTCGATCGAGAAAGTCGATCGAGAGCGAGAGAGAAAGTCGATCGAGAGCGAGAGAGAAAGTCGATCGAGAGCGAGAGAGCAAGTCGATCGAGAGCGAGAGCCGATCGAGAGCGAGAGCGAGAGCCGATCGAGAGCGAGAGCGAAAGTCGATCGAGAGCGAGAGCGAAAGTCGATCGAGAGCGAGAGAGAAAGTCGATCGAGAGCGAGAGAGAAAGTCGATCGAGAGCGAGAGAGAAAGTCGATCGAGAGCGAGAGAGAAAGTCGATCGAGAGCGAGAGAGAAAGTCGATCGAGAGCAAAAAAGTCGATTGAGAAAGTCGATCGAGAAAGTCGAGAGAGAGCGAAAGTCGATCGAGAAAGTCGAGAGAGAGCGAGACAGTCGATCGAGAGAGCGAGACAGTCGATCGAGAGAGCGAGAAAGTCGATCGAGAGTGAGAGAGAAAGTCGATCGAGAGCGAGAGAGAAAGTGGATCGAGAGCGAGAGAAAGTCGTGTGAGACAGTCGATCGAGAGAGCGAGAAAGTCGATCGAGAGAGCGAGAGTGAAAGTCGATCGAGAGCGAGAGTGAAAGTCGATCGAGAGCGAGAGTGAAAGTCGATAGAGCGAGAGAAAGTCGATCGAGAGCGCGAGAGAAAGTCGTGAGAGACAGTCGATCGAGAGAGCGAGAAAGTCGATCGAGAGCGAGAGAGAAAGTGGATCGAGAGCGAGAGAAAGTGGATCGAGAGAAAGTCGATCGAGAGCGCGAGAGAAAGTCGTGTGAGACAGTCGATCGAGAGAGCGAGAAAGTCGATCGAGAGTGAAAGTCGATCGAGAGCGAGAGTGAAAGTCGATCGAGAGCGAGAGTCGATAGAGCGAGAGAAAGTCGATCGAGAGCGCGAGAGAAAGTCGTGAGAGACAGTCGATCGAGAGAGCGAGAGTCGATCGAGAGCGCGAGAGAGTCGTGAGAGACAGTCGATCGAGAGCGAGAGACAGTCGATCGAGAGCGAGAGACAGTCGATCGAGAGCGCGAGAGAGTCGATCGAGAGCGAGAGAGAGTCGATCGAGAGCAAGAGACAGTCGATCGAGAGCGCGAGAGAGTCGATCGAGAGCGCGAGAAAGTCGATCGAGAGCGCGAGAGAGTCGTGAGAGACAGTCGATCGAGAGCGAGAGAAAGTCGATCGAGAGCGAGAAAGTCGATCGAGAGCGAGAGAGCAAGTCGAGCGAGAGCGCGAGACAGAAAGTCGATCGAGAGCGCGAGACAGAAAGTCGATCGAGAGCGCGAGACAGAAAGTCGATCGAGAGCGCGAGACAGAAAGTCGATCGAGAGCGCGAGACAGAAAGTCGATCGAGAGCGAGAGAAAGTGGATCGAGAGAAAGTCGATCGAGAGCGAGAGACGACAGAGAAAGTCGATCGAGAGAGCGAGAAAGTCAATCGAGAGAGAGACAAGAGAGAGAAAGTTGAGCGAGAGAGAAAGTCGAGCGAGAGAGAAAGTCGAGAGAGAAAGTCGATCGAGAGAGCGAGAAAGTCAATCGAGAGAGCGAGAAAGTCGAGCGAGAGAGAAAGTCAATCGAGCGAGAGAGAAAGTCAATCGAGCGAGAGAGAAAATCGATCGAGAGCGAGAAAATCGATCGAGAGAGAAAATCGATCGAGAGAGAAAATCGATCGAGAGAGAAAATCGATCGAGAGCGAGAGAGAAAGTGGATCGAGAGCGAGAGAAAGTGGATCGAGAGAAAGTCGATCGAGAGCGAGAGACGACAGAGAAAGTCGATCGAGAGAGCGAGAAAGTCAATCGAGAGAGACAAGAGAGAGAAAGTTGAGCGAGAGAGAAAGTCGAGAGAGAAAGTCGATCGAGAGAGCGAGAAAGTCAATCGAGAGAGCGAGAAAGTCAATCGAGCGAGAGAGAAAGTCAATCGAGCGAGAGAGAAAGTCGAGCGAGCGAGAGAGAAAATCGATCGAGAGCGAGAGAGAAAATCGATCGAGAGCGAGAGAGAAAATCGATCGAGAGAGAAAATCGATCGAGAGCGAGAGAGAAAATCGATCGAGAGCGAGAGAGAAAATCGATCGAGAGAGAAAATCGATCGAGAGCGAGAAAATCGATCGAGAGAGAAAATCGATCGAGAGAGAAAATCGATCGAGAGAGAAAATCGATCGAGAGAGAAAATCGATCGAGAGCGAGAGAAAATCGATCGAGAGCGAGAGAAAATCGATCGAGAGCGAGAGAAAATCGATCGAGAGCGAGAGGAAATCGATCGAGAGCGAGAGAAAATCGATCGAGAGCGAGAGAAAATCGATCGAGAGCGAGAGAGAAAATCGATCGAGAGCGAGAGAGAAAATCGATCGAGAGAGAAAGTCGATCGAGAGCGAGAGAGAAAATCGATCGAGAGCGAGAGAGAAAATCGATCGAGAGCGAGAGAGAAAATCGATCGAGAGAGAAAATCGATCGAGAGCGAAAATCGATCGAGAGCGAGAAAATCGATCGAGAGCGAGAGACGAGAGAGAAAGTCGTTCGAGAGAGAGAAAGTCGATCCAGAGAGAGAAAGTCGAGAGAGCGAGAGTCGAGAGAAAGTCGAGAGAGCGAGAGTCGACAGAGCGAGAGAGCGAGAGTCGACAGAGCGAGAGAGCGAGAGTCGACAGAGCGAGAGTCGAGAGAGCGAGAGTCGAGAGAGCGAGACGAGAGAGAGCGAGACGAGAGAGAGCGAGACGAGAGAGAGAAAGTCGAGAGAGAGAAAGTCGAGAGAGAGAAAGTCGAGAGAGCGAGACGAGAGAGAGAAAGTCGAGAGAGCGAGAGGAGAGAGAGAAAGTCGAGAGAGCGAGAGGAGAGAGAGAAAGTCGATCGAGAGAGAAAATCGATCGAGAGCGAGAAAATCGATCGAGAGCGAGAAAATCGATCGAGAGCGAGAAAATCGATCGAGAGCGAGAGACGAGAGAGAAAGTCGTTCGAGAGAGAGAAAGTCGATCCAGAGAGAGAAAGTCGAGAGAGCGAGAGTCGAGAGAAAGTCGAGAGAGCGAGAGTCGAGAGAAAGTCGAGAGAGCGAGAGTCGACAGAGCGAGAAAGCGAGAGTCGACAGAGCGAGAGAGCGAGAGTCGACAGAGCGAGAGAGCGAGAGTCGAGAGAGCGAGACGAGAGAGAGAAAGTCGAGAGAGCGAGACGAGAGAGAAAGTCGAGAGAGCGAGACGAGAGAGAGAAAGTCGAGAGAGCGAGACGAGAGAGAGAAAGTCGAGAGAGCGAGAGGAGAGAGAGAAAGTCGAGAGAGCGAGAGGAGAGCGAGAAAATCGATCGAGAGCGAGAAAATCGATCGAGAGCGAGAAAATCGATCAAGAGCGAGAGACGAGAGAGAAAGTCGTTCGAGAGAGAGAAAGTCGATCCAGAGAGAGAAAGTCGATCCAGAGAGAGTCGAGAGAAAGTCGAGAGAGCGAGAGTCGAGAGAAAGTCGAGAGAGCGAGAGTCGAGCGAGAGTCGACAGAGCGAGAGAGCGAGAGTCGACAGAGCGAGAGAGCGAGAGTCGACAGAGCGAGAGAGCGAGAGTCGACAGAGCGACAGAGCGAGAGAGCGAGAGTCGACAGAGCGACAGAGCGAGAGAGCGAGAGTCGACAGAGCGACAGAGCGAGAGAGCGAGACGAGAGAGAAAGTCGAGAGAGCGAGAGGAGAGAGAGAAAGTCGAGAGAGCGAGAGACGAGAGAGAAAGTCGAGAGAGCGAGAGACGAGAGAGAAAGTCGAGAGAGCGAGAGACGAGAGAGAAAGTCGAGAGAGCGAGACGAGAGCGAGGCGAGACGAGAGAGAGAGAGAAAGTCGAGAGAGCGAGAGTCGACAGAGCGAGAGAAAGTCGAGAGAGCGAGAGGAGAGAGAGAAAGTCGAGAGAGCGAGAGGAGAGAGAGAAAGTCGAGAGAGCGAGACGAGAGAGAGAGAGAAAAAGTTGAGAGAGCGAGACGAGAGAGAGAGAGAAAGTCGAGAGAGCGAGACGAGAGAGAGAGAGAAAGTCGAGAGAGCGAGACGAGAGAGAGAAAGTCGAGAGAGCGAGAGTCGACATAGCGAGAGAAAGTCGAGAGAGCGAGAGGAGAGAGAGAAAGTCGAGAGAGCGAGAGGAGAGAGAGAAAGTCGAGAGAGCGAGAGTCGACATAGCGAGAGAAAGTCGAGAGAGCGAGAGGAGAGAGAGAAAGTCGAGAGAGCGAGAGGAGAGAGAGAAAGTCGAGAGAGCGAGAGGAGAGAGAGAAAGTCGAGAGAGCGAGAGACGAGAGAGAAAGTCGAGAACGAGAGACGAGAGAAAGTCGAGAGAGCGAGACGAGAGCGAGGCGAGACGAGAGAGAGAGAGAAAGTCGAGAGAGCGAGAGTCGACAGAGCGAGAGAAAGTCGAGAGAGCGAGAGAGCGAGAGTAGACAGAGCGAGGGAAAGTCGAGAGAGCGAGAGTCGACAGAGCGAGAGAAAGTCGAGAGAGCGAGACGAGAGAGAGAGAGAGAAAGTCGATCGAGAGCGAGAGAGAAAGTCGATCGAGAGCGAGAGAGAAAGTCGATCGAGAGCGAGAGAGAAAGTCGATCGAGAGCAAAAAAGTCGATTGAGAAAGTCGATCGAGAAAGTCGAGAGAGAGCGAAAGTCGATCGAGAAAGTCGAGAGAGAGCGAAAGTCGATCGAGAAAGTCGAGAGAGAGCGAGACAGTCGATCGAGAGAGCGAGACAGTCGATCGAGAGAGCGAGAAAGTCGATCGAGAGTGAGAGAGAAAGTCGATCGAGAGCGAGAGAGAAAGTGGATCGAGAGCGAGAGAAAGTCGTGTGAGACAGTCGATCGAGAGAGCGAGAAAGTCGATCGAGAGAGCGAGAGTGAAAGTCGATCGAGAGCGAGAGTGAAAGTCGATCGAGAGCGAGAGTGAAAGTCGATAGAGCGAGAGAAAGTCGATCGAGAGCGCGAGAGAAAGTCGTGAGAGACAGTCGATCGAGAGAGCGAGAAAGTCGATCGAGAGCGAGAGAGAAAGTGGATCGAGAGCGAGAGAAAGTGGATCGAGAGAAAGTCGATCGAGAGCGCGAGAGAAAGTCGTGTGAGACAGTCGATCGAGAGAGCGAGAAAGTCGATCGAGAGTGAAAGTCGATCGAGAGCGAGAGTGAAAGTCGATCGAGAGCGAGAGTCGATAGAGCGAGAGAAAGTCGATCGAGAGCGCGAGAGAAAGTCGTGAGAGACAGTCGATCGAGAGAGCGAGAGTCGATCGAGAGCGCGAGAGAGTCGTGAGAGACAGTCGATCGAGAGCGAGAGACAGTCGATCGAGAGCGAGAGACAGTCGATCGAGAGCGCGAGAGAGTCGATCGAGAGCGAGAGAGAGTCGATCGAGAGCAAGAGACAGTCGATCGAGAGCGCGAGAGAGTCGATCGAGAGCGCGAGAAAGTCGATCGAGAGCGCGAGAGAGTCGTGAGAGACAGTCGATCGAGAGCGAGAGAAAGTCGATCGAGAGCGAGAAAGTCGATCGAGAGCGAGAGAGCAAGTCGAGCGAGAGCGCGAGACAGAAAGTCGATCGAGAGCGCGAGACAGAAAGTCGATCGAGAGCGCGAGACAGAAAGTCGATCGAGAGCGCGAGACAGAAAGTCGATCGAGAGCGCGAGACAGAAAGTCGATCGAGAGCGAGAGAAAGTGGATCGAGAGAAAGTCGATCGAGAGCGAGAGACGACAGAGAAAGTCGATCGAGAGAGCGAGAAAGTCAATCGAGAGAGAGACAAGAGAGAGAAAGTTGAGCGAGAGAGAAAGTCGAGCGAGAGAGAAAGTCGAGAGAGAAAGTCGATCGAGAGAGCGAGAAAGTCAATCGAGAGAGCGAGAAAGTCGAGCGAGAGAGAAAGTCAATCGAGCGAGAGAGAAAGTCAATCGAGCGAGAGAGAAAATCGATCGAGAGCGAGAAAATCGATCGAGAGAGAAAATCGATCGAGAGAGAAAATCGATCGAGAGAGAAAATCGATCGAGAGCGAGAGAGAAAGTGGATCGAGAGCGAGAGAAAGTGGATCGAGAGAAAGTCGATCGAGAGCGAGAGACGACAGAGAAAGTCGATCGAGAGAGCGAGAAAGTCAATCGAGAGAGACAAGAGAGAGAAAGTTGAGCGAGAGAGAAAGTCGAGAGAGAAAGTCGATCGAGAGAGCGAGAAAGTCAATCGAGAGAGCGAGAAAGTCAATCGAGCGAGAGAGAAAGTCAATCGAGCGAGAGAGAAAGTCGAGCGAGCGAGAGAGAAAATCGATCGAGAGCGAGAGAGAAAATCGATCGAGAGAGAAAATCGATCGAGAGCGAGAGAGAAAATCGATCGAGAGCGAGAGAGAAAATCGATCGAGAGAGAAAATCGATCGAGAGCGAGAAAATCGATCGAGAGCGAGAAAATCGATCGAGAGAGAAAATCGATCGAGAGAGAAAATCGATCGAGAGAGAAAATCGATCGAGAGCGAGAGAGAAAATCGATCGAGAGCGAGAGAAAATCGATCGAGAGCGAGAGAAAATCGATCGAGAGCGAGAGAAAATCGATCGAGAGCGAGAGGAAATCGATCGAGAGCGAGAGAAAATCGATCGAGAGCGAGAGAAAATCGATCGAGAGCGAGAGAGAAAATCGATCGAGAGAGAAAATCGATCGAGAGCGAGAGAGAAAATCGATCGAGAGCGAGAGAGAAAATCGATCGAGAGAGAAAATCGATCGAGAGCGAAAATCGATCGAGAGCGAGAAAATCGATCGAGAGCGAGAGACGAGAGAGAAAGTCGTTCGAGAGAGAGAAAGTCGATCCAGAGAGAGAAAGTCGAGAGAGCGAGAGTCGAGAGAAAGTCGAGAGAGCGAGAGTCGACAGAGCGAGAGAGCGAGAGTCGACAGAGCGAGAGAGCGAGAGTCGACAGAGCGAGAGTCGAGAGAGCGAGAGTCGAGAGAGCGAGACGAGAGAGAGCGAGACGAGAGAGAGCGAGACGAGAGAGAGAAAGTCGAGAGAGAGAAAGTCGAGAGAGAGAAAGTCGAGAGAGCGAGACGAGAGAGAGAAAGTCGAGAGAGCGAGAGGAGAGAGAGAAAGTCGAGAGAGCGAGAGGAGAGAGAGAAAGTCGATCGAGAGAGAAAATCGATCGAGAGCGAGAAAATCGATCGAGAGCGAGAAAATCGATCGAGAGCGAGAAAATCGATCGAGAGCGAGAGACGAGAGAGAAAGTCGTTCGAGAGAGAGAAAGTCGATCCAGAGAGAGAAAGTCGAGAGAGCGAGAGTCGAGAGAAAGTCGAGAGAGCGAGAGTCGAGAGAAAGTCGAGAGAGCGAGAGTCGACAGAGCGAGAAAGCGAGAGTCGACAGAGCGAGAGAGCGAGAGTCGACAGAGCGAGAGAGCGAGAGTCGAGAGAGCGAGACGAGAGAGAGAAAGTCGAGAGAGCGAGACGAGAGAGAAAGTCGAGAGAGCGAGACGAGAGAGAGAAAGTCGAGAGAGCGAGACGAGAGAGAGAAAGTCGAGAGAGCGAGAGGAGAGAGAGAAAGTCGAGAGAGCGAGAGGAGAGCGAGAAAATCGATCGAGAGCGAGAAAATCGATCGAGAGCGAGAAAATCGATCAAGAGCGAGAGACGAGAGAGAAAGTCGTTCGAGAGAGAGAAAGTCGATCCAGAGAGAGAAAGTCGATCCAGAGAGAGTCGAGAGAAAGTCGAGAGAGCGAGAGTCGAGAGAAAGTCGAGAGAGCGAGAGTCGAGCGAGAGTCGACAGAGCGAGAGAGCGAGAGTCGACAGAGCGAGAGAGCGAGAGTCGACAGAGCGAGAGAGCGAGAGTCGACAGAGCGACAGAGCGAGAGAGCGAGAGTCGACAGAGCGACAGAGCGAGAGAGCGAGACGAGAGAGAAAGTCGAGAGAGCGAGAGGAGAGAGAGAAAGTCGAGAGAGCGAGAGACGAGAGAGAAAGTCGAGAGAGCGAGAGACGAGAGAGAAAGTCGAGAGAGCGAGAGACGAGAGAGAAAGTCGAGAGAGCGAGACGAGAGCGAGGCGAGACGAGAGAGAGAGAGAAAGTCGAGAGAGCGAGAGTCGACAGAGCGAGAGAAAGTCGAGAGAGCGAGAGGAGAGAGAGAAAGTCGAGAGAGCGAGAGGAGAGAGAGAAAGTCGAGAGAGCGAGACGAGAGAGAGAGAGAAAAAGTTGAGAGAGCGAGACGAGAGAGAGAGAGAAAGTCGAGAGAGCGAGACGAGAGAGAGAGAGAAAGTCGAGAGAGCGAGACGAGAGAGAGAAAGTCGA
Organism: Thymallus thymallus; assembly: GCA_023634145.1. Taxonomy (NCBI): domain Eukaryota; kingdom Metazoa; phylum Chordata; class Actinopteri; order Salmoniformes; family Salmonidae; genus Thymallus; species Thymallus thymallus. Next base: position 16,174,330 of record CM042411.1, read on the forward strand.
GAGAGCGAGAGTCGACATAGCGAGAGAAAGTCGAGAGAGCGAGAGGAGAGAGAGAAAGTCGAGAGAGCGAGAGGAGAGAGAGAAAGTCGAGAGAGCGAGAGTCGACATAGCGAGAGAAAGTCGAGAGAGCGAGAGGAGAGAGAGAAAGTCGAGAGAGCGAGAGGAGAGAGAGAAAGTCGAGAGAGCGAGAGGAGAGAGAGAAAGTCGAGAGAGCGAGAGACGAGAGAGAAAGTCGAGAACGAGAGACGAGAGAAAGTCGAGAGAGCGAGACGAGAGCGAGGCGAGACGAGAGAGAGAGAGAAAGTCGAGAGAGCGAGAGTCGACAGAGCGAGAGAAAGTCGAGAGAGCGAGAGAGCGAGAGTAGACAGAGCGAGGGAAAGTCGAGAGAGCGAGAGTCGACAGAGCGAGAGAAAGTCGAGAGAGCGAGACGAGAGAGAGAGAGAGAAAGTCGATCGAGAGCGAGAGAGAAAGTCGATCGAGAGCGAGAGAGAAAGTCGATCGAGAGCGAGAGAGAAAGTCGATCGAGAGCAAAAAAGTCGATTGAGAAAGTCGATCGAGAAAGTCGAGAGAGAGCGAAAGTCGATCGAGAAAGTCGAGAGAGAGCGAAAGTCGATCGAGAAAGTCGAGAGAGAGCGAGACAGTCGATCGAGAGAGCGAGACAGTCGATCGAGAGAGCGAGAAAGTCGATCGAGAGTGAGAGAGAAAGTCGATCGAGAGCGAGAGAGAAAGTGGATCGAGAGCGAGAGAAAGTCGTGTGAGACAGTCGATCGAGAGAGCGAGAAAGTCGATCGAGAGAGCGAGAGTGAAAGTCGATCGAGAGCGAGAGTGAAAGTCGATCGAGAGCGAGAGTGAAAGTCGATAGAGCGAGAGAAAGTCGATCGAGAGCGCGAGAGAAAGTCGTGAGAGACAGTCGATCGAGAGAGCGAGAAAGTCGATCGAGAGCGAGAGAGAAAGTGGATCGAGAGCGAGAGAAAGTGGATCGAGAGAAAGTCGATCGAGAGCGCGAGAGAAAGTCGTGTGAGACAGTCGATCGAGAGAGCGAGAAAGTCGATCGAGAGTGAAAGTCGATCGAGAGCGAGAGTGAAAGTCGATCGAGAGCGAGAGTCGATAGAGCGAGAGAAAGTCGATCGAGAGCGCGAGAGAAAGTCGTGAGAGACAGTCGATCGAGAGAGCGAGAGTCGATCGAGAGCGCGAGAGAGTCGTGAGAGACAGTCGATCGAGAGCGAGAGACAGTCGATCGAGAGCGAGAGACAGTCGATCGAGAGCGCGAGAGAGTCGATCGAGAGCGAGAGAGAGTCGATCGAGAGCAAGAGACAGTCGATCGAGAGCGCGAGAGAGTCGATCGAGAGCGCGAGAAAGTCGATCGAGAGCGCGAGAGAGTCGTGAGAGACAGTCGATCGAGAGCGAGAGAAAGTCGATCGAGAGCGAGAAAGTCGATCGAGAGCGAGAGAGCAAGTCGAGCGAGAGCGCGAGACAGAAAGTCGATCGAGAGCGCGAGACAGAAAGTCGATCGAGAGCGCGAGACAGAAAGTCGATCGAGAGCGCGAGACAGAAAGTCGATCGAGAGCGCGAGACAGAAAGTCGATCGAGAGCGAGAGAAAGTGGATCGAGAGAAAGTCGATCGAGAGCGAGAGACGACAGAGAAAGTCGATCGAGAGAGCGAGAAAGTCAATCGAGAGAGAGACAAGAGAGAGAAAGTTGAGCGAGAGAGAAAGTCGAGCGAGAGAGAAAGTCGAGAGAGAAAGTCGATCGAGAGAGCGAGAAAGTCAATCGAGCGAGAGAGAAAGTCAATCGAGCGAGAGAGAAAGTCAATCGAGCGAGAGAGAAAATCGATCGAGAGCGAGAAAATCGATCGAGAGAGAAAATCGATCGAGAGAGAAAATCGATCGAGAGAGAAAATCGATCGAGAGCGAGAGAGAAAGTGGATCGAGAGCGAGAGAAAGTGGATCGAGAGAAAGTCGATCGAGAGCGAGAGACGACAGAGAAAGTCGATCGAGAGAGCGAGAAAGTCAATCGAGAGAGACAAGAGAGAGAAAGTTGAGCGAGAGAGAAAGTCGAGAGAGAAAGTCGATCGAGAGAGCGAGAAAGTCAATCGAGAGAGCGAGAAAGTCAATCGAGCGAGAGAGAAAGTCAATCGAGCGAGAGAGAAAGTCGAGCGAGCGAGAGAGAAAATCGATCGAGAGCGAGAGAGAAAATCGATCGAGAGAGAAAATCGATCGAGAGCGAGAGAGAAAATCGATCGAGAGCGAGAGAGAAAATCGATCGAGAGAGAAAATCGATCGAGAGCGAGAAAATCGATCGAGAGCAAGAAAATCGATCGAGAGAGAAAATCGATCGAGAGAGAAAATCGATCGAGAGAGAAAATCGATCGAGAGCGAGAGAGAAAATCGATCGAGAGCGAGAGAAAATCGATCGAGAGCGAGAGAAAATCGATCGAGAGCGAGAGAAAATCGATCGAGAGCGAGAGGAAATCGATCGAGAGCGAGAGAAAATCGATCGAGAGCGAGAGAAAATCGATCGAGAGCGAGAGAGAAAATCGATCGAGAGAGAAAATCGATCGAGAGCGAGAGAGAAAATCGATCGAGAGCGAGAGAGAAAATCGATCGAGAGAGAAAATCGATCGAGAGCGAAAATCGATCGAGAGCGAGAAAATCGATCGAGAGCGAGAGACGAGAGAGAAAGTCGTTCGAGAGAGAGAAAGTCGATCCAGAGAGAGAAAGTCGAGAGAGCGAGAGTCGAGAGAAAGTCGAGAGAGCGAGAGTCGACAGAGCGAGAGAGCGAGAGTCGACAGAGCGAGAGAGCGAGAGTCGACAGAGCGAGAGTCGAGAGAGCGAGACGAGAGAGAGCGAGACGAGAGAGAGCGAGACGAGAGAGAGCGAGACGAGAGAGAGAAAGTCGAGAGAGAGAAAGTCGAGAGAGAGAAAGTCGAGAGAGCGAGACGAGAGAGAGAAAGTCGAGAGAGCGAGAGGAGAGAGAGAAAGTCGAGAGAGCGAGAGGAGAGAGAGAAAGTCGATCGAGAGAGAAAATCGATCGAGAGCGAGAAAATCGATCGAGAGCGAGAAAATCGATCGAGAGCGAGAAAATCGATCGAGAGCGAGAGACGAGAGAGAAAGTCGTTCGAGAGAGAGAAAGTCGATCCAGAGAGAGAAAGTCGAGAGAGCGAGAGTCGAGAGAAAGTCGAGAGAGCGAGAGTCGAGAGAAAGTCGAGAGAGCGAGAGTCGACAGAGCGAGAAAGCGAGAGTCGACAGAGCGAGAGAGCGAGAGTCGACAGAGCGAGAGAGCGAGAGTCGAGAGAGCGAGACGAGAGAGAAAGTCGAGAGAGCGAGACGAGAGAGAAAGTCGAGAGAGCGAGACGAGAGAGAGAAAGTCGAGAGAGCGAGACGAGAGAGAGAAAGTCGAGAGAGCGAGAGGAGAGAGAGAAAGTCGAGAGAGCGAGAGGAGAGCGAGAAAATCGATCGAGAGCGAGAAAATCGATCGAGAGCGAGAAAATCGATCAAGAGCGAGAGACGAGAGAGAAAGTCGTTCGAGAGAGAGAAAGTCGATCCAGAGAGAGAAAGTCGATCCAGAGAGAGTCGAGAGAAAGTCGAGAGAGCGAGAGTCGAGAGAAAGTCGAGAGAGCGAGAGTCGAGCGAGAGTCGACAGAGCGAGAGAGCGAGAGTCGACAGAGCGAGAGAGCGAGAGTCGACAGAGCGAGAGAGCGAGAGTCGACAGAGCGAGAGAGCGAGAGAGCGAGAGTCGACAGAGCGACAGAGCGAGAGAGCGAGACGAGAGAGAAAGTCGAGAGAGCGAGAGGAGAGAGAGAAAGTCGAGAGAGCGAGAGACGAGAGAGAAAGTCGAGAGAGCGAGAGACGAGAGAGAAAGTCGAGAGAGCGAGAGACGAGAGAGAAAGTCGAGAGAGCGAGAGACGAGAGAGAAAGTCGAGAGAGCGAGAGACGAGAGAGAAAGTCGAGAGAGCGAGACGAGAGCGAGGCGAGACGAGAGAGAGAGAGAAAGTCGAGAGAGCGAGAGTCGACAGAGCGAGAGAAAGTCGAGAGAGCGAGAGGAGAGAGAGAAAGTCGAGAGAGCGAGAGGAGAGAGAGAAAGTCGAGAGAGCGAGACGAGAGAGAGAGAGAAAAAGTTGAGAGAGCGAGACGAGAGAGAGAGAGAAAGTCGAGAGAGCGAGACGAGAGAGAGAGAGAAAGTCGAGAGAGCGAGACGAGAGAGAGAAAGTCGAGAGAGCGAGAGTCGACATAGCGAGAGAAAGTCGAGAGAGCGAGAGGAGAGAGAGAAAGTCGAGAGAGCGAGAGGAGAGAGAGAAAGTCGAGAGAGCGAGAGTCGACATAGCGAGAGAAAGTCGAGAGAGCGAGAGGAGAGAGAGAAAGTCGAGAGAGCGAGAGGAGAGAGAGAAAGTCGAGAGAGCGAGAGGAGAGAGAGAAAGTCGAGAGAGCGAGAGACGAGAGAGAAAGTCGAGAACGAGAGACGAGAGAAAGTCGAGAGAGCGAGACGAGAGCGAGGCGAGACGAGAGAGAGAGAGAAAGTCGAGAGAGCGAGAGTCGACAGAGCGAGAGAAAGTCGAGAGAGCGAGAGAGCGAGAGTAGACAGAGCGAGGGAAAGTCGAGAGAGCGAGAGTCGACAGAGCGAGAGAAAGTCGAGAGAGCGAGACGAGAGAGAGAGAGAGAAAGTCGAGAGAGCGAGACGAGAGAGAGAGAGAGAAAGTCGAGAGAGCGAGACGAGAGAGCGAGAGTCGACAGAGCCGACAGAGCAAGAGAGTGAGAGTCGACAGAGCAAGAGAGCGAGAAAGTCGACAGAGCGAGAGAAAGTCGAGAGAGCGAGAGAGAGAAAGTCGAGAGAGCGAGAGAGAAAGTTGAGAGAGCGAGACGAGAGAGAGAAAGCCGAGAGAGCGAGACGAGAGAGCGAAAGCCGAGAGAGCGAGACGAGAGAGAAAGTCGAGAGAGCGAGAGTCGACAGAGCGAGAGAGCGAGAGTCGACAGAGCGAGAGAGCGAGAGTCGACAGAGCGAGAGTCGAGAGAGCGAGAGTCGAGAGAGCGAGACGAGAGAGAGCGAGACGAGAGAGAGCGAGACGAGAGAGAGAAAGTCGAGAGAGCGAGACGAGAGAGAGAAAGTCGAGAGAGCGAGAGGAGAGAGAGAAAATCGATCGAGAGCGAGAAAATCGATCGAGAGCGAGAAAATCGATCGAGAGCGAGAGACGAGAGAGAAAGTCGTTCGAGAGAGAGAAAGTCGATCCAGAGAGAGAAAGTCGAGAGAGCGAGAGTCGAGAGAAAGTCGAGAGAGCGAGAGTCGACAGAGCGAGAAAGCGAGAGTCGACAGAGCGAGAGAGCGAGAGTCGACAGAGCGAGAGAGCGAGAGTCGACAGAGCGAGAGAGCGAGACGAGAGAGAGAAAGTCGAGAGAGCGAGACGAGAGAGAAAGTCGAGAGAGCGAGACGAGAGAGAGAAAGTCGAGAGAGCGAGAGGAGAGAGAGAAAGTCGAGAGAGCGAGAGGAGAGCGAGAAAATCGATCGAGAGCGAGAAAATCGATCGAGAGCGAGAAAATCGATCGAGAGCGAGAGACGAGAGAGAAAGTCGTTCGAGAGAGAGAAAGTCGATCCAGAGAGAGAAAGTCGATCCAGAGAGAGAAAGTCGATCCAGAGAGAGAAAGTCGATCCAGAGAGAGTCGAGAGAAAGTCGAGAGAGCGAGAGTCGAGAGAAAGTCGAGAGAGCGAGAGTCGAGAGAAAGTCGACAGAGCGAGAGAGCGAGAGTCGACAGAGCGAGAGTCGAGAGAGCGAGACGAGAGAGAGAAAGTCGAGAGAGCGAGACGAGAGAGAGAAAATCGAGAGAGCGAGAGACGAGAGAGAAAGTCGAGAGAGCGAGAGACGAGAGAGAAAGTCGAGAGAGCGAGAGACGAGAGAGAAAGTCGAGAGAGCGAGAGACGAGAGAGAAAGTCGAGAGAGCGAGAGACGAGAGAGAAAGTCGAGAGAGCGAGACGAGAGCGAGGCGAGACGAGAGAGAGAGAGAAAGTCGAGAGAGCGAGAGTCGACAGAGCGAGAGAAAGTCGAGAGAGCGAGAGGAGAGAGAGAAAGTCGAGAGAGCGAGAGGAGAGAGAGAAAGTCGAGAGAGCGAGACGAGAGAGAGAGAGAGAAAGTCGAGAGAGCGAGACGAGAGAGAGAGAGAAAGTCGAGAGAGCGAGACGAGAGAGAGAGAGAAAGTCGAGAGAGCGAGACGAGAGAGAGAGAGAAAGTCGAGAGAGCGAGACGAGAGAGCGAGAGTCGACAGAGCCGACAGATCAAGAGAGTGAGAGTCGACAGAGCAAGAGAGCGAGAAAGTCGACAGAGCGAGAGAAAGTCGAGAGAGCGAGAGAGAGAAAGTCGAGAGAGCGAGAGAGAAAGTTGAGAGAGCGAGACGAGAGAGAGAGAAAGCCGAGAGAGCGAGACGAGAGAGAGAAAGCCGAGAGAGCGAGAGAGAAAGTCGAGAGAGCGAGACGAGAGAGAGAAAGCCGAGAGAGCGAGAGAGAAGGCCGAGAGCGAGAAAATCGATCGAGAGCGAGAAAATCGATCGAGAGCGAGAAAATCGATCAAGAGCGAGAGACGAGAGAGAAAGTTGTTTGAGAGAGAGAAAGTCGATCCAGAGAGAGAAAGTCGAGAGAGCGAGAGAAAGTCGAGAGAGCGAGAGTCGAGAGAAAGTCGAGAGAGCGAGAGTCGAGAGAAAGTCGAGAGAGCGAGAGTCGAGAGAAAGTCGAGAGAGCGAGAGTCGAGAGAAAGTCGAGAGAGCGAGAGTCGAGAGAAAGTCGAGAGAGCGAGAGTCGACAGAGCGAGAGTCGACAGAGCGAGAGAGCGAGAGTCGAGAGAGCGAGACGAGAGAGAGAAAGTCGAGAGAGCGAGACGAGAGAGAGAAAGTCGAGAGAGCGAGACGAGAGAGAGAAAGTCGAGAGAGCGAGACGAGAGAGCGAGAGTCGACAGAGCGAGAGAAAGTCGAGAGAGCGAGAGGAGAGAGAGAAAGTCGAGAGAGCGAGAGGAGAGAGAGAAAGTCGAGAGAGCGAGAGGAGAGAGAGAAAGTCGAGAGAGCGAGAGACGAGAGAGAAAGTCGAGAGAGCGAGAGACGAGAGAAAGTCGAGAGAGCGAGACGAGAGCGAGGCGAGACGAGAGAGAGAGAGAAAGTCGAGAGAGCGAGAGTCGACAGAGCGAGAGAAAGTCGAGAGAGCGAGAGAGCGAGAGTAGACAGAGCGAGGGAAAGTCGAGAGAGCGAGAGTCGAAAGAGCGAGAGAAAGTCGAGAGAGCGAGAAAGTCGACAGAGCGAGAGAAAGTCGAGAGAGCGAGAGAGAGAAAGTCGAGAGAGCGAGAGAGAAAGTTGAGAGAGCGAGACGAGAGAGAGAAAGCCGAGAGAGCGAGACGAGAGAGCGAAAGCCGAGAGAGCGAGACGAGAGAGAGAGAGAAGGTCGAGAGAGCGAGACGAGAGAGAGAGAGAAGGTCGAGAGAGCGAGACGAGAGAGAGAAAGTCGAGAGAGCGAGAGTCGACAGAGCGAGAGCGCGAAAAAGTCGAGAGAGCGAGACGAGAGCGAGAAAGTCGAGAGAGAGAGAGAGAGAGAAAGTCCAGAGAGCGAGACGAGAGAGAGAGAAAGTCGAGAGAGCGAGAGAGAAAGTCGAGAGAGCGAGACGAGAGAGAGAAAGTCGAGAGAGAGAGAAAGTCGAGAGAGCGAGACGAGAGAGAGAGAAAGTTGAGAGAGCGAGAGAGAAAGTCGAGAGAGCGAGACGAGAGAGAGAGACGAGAGAGAGAAAGTCGAGAGAGCGAGACGAGAGAGAGAGACGAGAGAGAGAAAGTCGAGAGAGCGAGACGAGAGAGAAAGTCGAGAGAGCGAGACGAGAGAAAGTCGAGAGAGCGAGACGAGAGAAAGTCGAGAGAGCGAGACGAGAGAGCGAGACGAGAGAGAGCGAGACGAGAGCGAGAAAGTCGAGAGAGCGAGACGAGAGAGAGAAAGTCGAGAGAGCGAGACGAGAGAGAGAGAGAAAGTCGAGAGAGCGAGACGACAGAGCGAGAGTCGACAGAGCAAGAGAGCGAGAGTCGAGAGAGCGAGAGAAAGTCGAGAGAGCGAGAGAGTCGACAGAGCGAGAGAAAGTCGAGAGAGCGAGAGGAGAGAGAGAAAGTGGAGAGAGCGAGAGGAGAGAGAGAAAGTGGAGAGAGCGAGAGACGAGAAAGAAAGTCGAGAGAGCGAGAGACGAGAGAGAAAGTCGAGAGAGCGAGAGGAGAGAGAAAGTCGAGAGAGCGAGACGAGAGAGAGAGAGAAAGTCGAGAGAGTGAGACGAGAGAGAGAGAAAGTCGAGAGAGTGAGACGAGAGAGAGAGAGAAAGTCGAGAGAGTGAGACGAGAGAGAGAGAAAGTCGAGAGAGCGAGACGATAGAGCAAGAGAGGGAGAGTCGACAGAGCGAGAGAAAGTCGAGAGAGCGAGAGAGTCGACAGAGCGAGAGAAAGTCGAGAGAGCGAGAGGAGAGAGAGAAAGTGGAGAGAGCGAGAGGAGAGAGAGAAAGTCGAGAGAGCGAGAGACGAGAGAGAAAGTCGAGAGAGCGAGAGACGAGAGAGAAAGTCGAGAGAGCGAGAGACGAGAGAGAAAGTCGAGAGAGCGAGAGACGAGAGAGAAAGTCGAGAGAGCGAGAGACGAGAGAGAAAGTCGAGAGAGCGAGACGAGAGAGAGAGAGAAAGTCGAGAGAGTGAGACGAGAGAGAGAGAGAGAAAGTCGAGAGCGCGAGAGTCGACAGAGAGAAAGTCGAGAGAGCGAGAGTCGACAGAGCGAGACGAGAGAGAGAAAGTCGAGAGAGCGAGAGTCGACAGAGCGAGAGAGCGAGAAAGTCGAGAGAGCGAGACGACAGAGCGAGAAAGTCGAGAGAGCGAGACGAGAGAGAGAGAAAGTCGAGAGAGCGAGACGAGAGAGAGAGAAAGTCGAGAGAGCGAGACGAGAGAGAGAGAGAGCGAGACGAGAGAGAGAAAGTCGAGAGAGAGAAAGTCGAGAGAGAGAAAGTCGAGAGAGAGAAAGTCGAGAGAGAGAAAGTCGAGAGAGAGAAAGTCGAGATCGAGAGAATGTCGAGATCGAGAGAATGTCGAGAGAGACAAAGTCGAGAGAGAGACGAGAGAGAGAGAAAGTCGAGAGAGAGACGAGAGAGAGAGAAAGTCGAGAGAGAGACGAGAGAGAGACGAGAGAGAGAGAAAGTTGAGAGAGAGACGAGAGAGAGAGACGAGAGAGAGAGAAAATCGGGAGAGAGAGAGACGAGAAAGAGAGAGAGAGAAAGTCGGGAGAGAGAGAGAGAGAGAGCGAGAGAAAGTCGGGAGAGAGAGAAAGTCGAGATCGAGAGAGAGGGAAGGAGAGATAGAGGCAACGAGATAAAAAGTTCAGAGAGATAAAGAGAAAGTCGAGAGAGAGACGAGAGAGAGGAGAAAGTCGAGAGAGAGACGAGAGAGAGAGAAAGTCGAGAGAGAGACGAGAGAGAGAGAAAGTCGAGAGAGAGACGAGAGAGAGAGAAAGTCGAGAGAGAGACGAGAGAGAGAGAAAGTCGAGAGAGAGTCGAGAGAGAGACGAGAGAGAGAGACGAGAGAGAGAGACGAGAGAGAGAGACGAGAGAGAGAGAGAGAAAGTCGGGTGAGAGAGAGAGACGAGAGAGAGAGAGAGAGAGCGAGAGAAAGTCGGGAGAGAGAGAAAGTCGAGATCGAGAGAGGGAACGAGATAAAAAGTTCAGAGAGATAAAGAGAAAGTCGAGAGAGAGAAAGAGAAACGTAGAGGGAAAGAAAAATTTCTGCCAAGGCCTCTACCAGGGAAGCCCCAACACACCTGGTGTAGAGCAGGAGGGCATGTTAGTGATTGCTCAGAGCTCTAGATAGCATGTCCCAGGGTGTGTGTGTCTTGGGGTGAAGCTAATACCCAGATGTAATTATAGTCCTTCTGTTGTTTGACTAGCTAGAACAGTGGTTCCCAAACTGTGGGGTGCACCAAAGGGTTGACGGGGGGGTGCAATTTCAAACCACAGAGAGAAGACCACTCTTTACTTTCTATCTGTTTTCGTTCTTTCTTTATTCCTCTTCTAACCCACGATAAGTGGACTAACTCAGAGCTGGCACTCTGCATAGTGGGAGAAGGGATTAATAGATGTAGGGAGAGAGACCGAGGGAGAAGAGACAAAGGGAGTGAAAGGAAATATGATGAAGACTAAGAGAAAGGGACTTGTGTGTGTTCAGCCTACCTCCTGTGGTAGCTGTGTGTAGCACGTCTCTGTGGTGGCGAGGATGAGGAGGGGGGTAAAAGAAGGGACGTCTTGGAGTAGAGAGAAGAAGGTGTTCTTCACTGTGTCACTGACCGAATCCCACCAATCACAGATGTGGGGCATGAACACCACACTGGGCACGCTCCGACGCGCCTCACGGAACACCTGGAACACACACAGCCAGGCATCATACATTTGCGATGAGTATATTCTGGCCTAAAACAGATTATATACGTGTGTGTGTGTGTGTATCTGTATGAACAGGTGTGTGTGTGTACAGGCATGCGTGTTACCTGAGCGCAGGACTCCTCGGGAGTCTTGGCACTGACAGAGTAGAGTGTGGGCAGGTCTAGGAGGTGGACAGACAGCTTGTCCAGGTGGTGTAACACAGCAGGGGCCAGGTGAGAACTCTGTCCCGAGCCGGGGGGACCTGCCAGCAGCAGGCGAGGCCGGTACAACGTGGGTTGGTGAAGGGCTGATCTGGAAGGAGGAGAAGAAAAGGAGAATCAGCTTCTATCTGTCCTTACGTCACAAACTAGGTTTTCAGTCTCCAGTTGATTGATAAAACTGTTAGAGGACTATAATCTCCATAATCATATTTTATCATCTTTAGTGGTCACAATATCAGAAGTTTTACCGATACTGATACCAAAACAATACCACAGCAAAAAAATAACTTGTGTTAGACAAGGTCACAGAATGGCACTTGATCCAGACAGATTTACATTTAAGTAATTTAGCAGACGCTCTTATCCAGAGTATTTTTCCTACTTTTTCATAGGGGTCCCCCGTGGGACACAAACCCACAAACCTGGTGTCGCTAGTGCCATGCTCTACCAACTGAGCCACACGGGACAGATAAACTCAACTATTGCTCTGTTCAATCATTGGGCATCTTTTGAGTTCAACATCATTCAGTTTGAAATGATTGATGTCAATATTTTTCAGAGACAGTAATGTATATGCATTACGCTTCTCGGCCTTTTGGCTAAGATCAAGTGTAGTATCTGTTCTTATCAGTTTAATATCTGATACGTCCCCCATCGGGGGACTACATATTAAATGGTATGAAATTTCCCCCCCGGGGGATCAATAAAGTACCTATCTATCTATCTATCTATCTATCTATCTAATTAATCAATTATACTATCATACTATCAATTTGACTTTGTTTTCACTAATCTTTTTTTTTATTTTATTTTTATTTCACCTTTATTTAACCAGGTAGGTCAATTTGAGAACAAGTTCTCATTTGCAACTGCGACCTGGCCAAGACAAAGCAAAGCAGTGCGACAAAAACAACACAGAGTTACACAGTAAACAAACAGAGTCAAAAACACAATAGAAAATCTATATACAGAGTGCAAAATGTAGTGCAAAATGCAGTAAGGTTAGGAGGTAGGACAATAAATAGACCATAGTGGTGAAATAAATGACAGATTATCATCATTAACACAGGAATGAAGGATGTGCAAATTATGATGTGCAAATAGATATACTGGAGTGCAAGATTTGTGAAAATAACTAAAATAAATATAAATATGGGGATGAGGTAGTAGTGTGGGCTATTTACAGAAGGGCTATATACAGGTGCAGTGATCGATAAGCAGCTTTGACAACTGATGCTTAAAGTTATTGAGGGAGATAGGAACCTCTAGCTTCAATGATTTTTGCAATTCGTTCCAGTCATTGGCAGCAGCGAACTGGAAGGAATGGCGGCCAAAGGAGGTGTTGGCTTTGGGGGTGACCAGTGAGATATACTATAATCTAACTACATAACGGTAATAATTTATTTGAATGGTAAATTCATAACATTTTGGTGACAATCAGCTTTGAAATGAGCATATTTTGCACTATGGTTAGCATATTATCACAAAGTACTAGGGTAGTGAATTGTTGTTAGCTTCAGCTATAAGCTAGCAAGGAATGTTAGCCTACAAAGCTGGAAGCTACTGGTATCTTCTTGCATTGTAAGGTGTTCTATCCTGTAGTACGAACAGTAATTAACAGTTTCAACATGCCGTGTTGCATTATTCAAGTGCGTCAACTTCTGTGCAACATGAATGGGGAGCTAACATGATGCAGCCAGGACAGTCTAGAGCAGGATGGGCAACTTTGATGGGGTGGGGGCCACAAGAAATCTGAACTCATCATGATGGGCCACAGTTTCTCGCAAGTCTGCGTACCCAGTCAAGAGTTAATTTTGGCATGGGACATAAGGAAAATTAGCTGTTTTACACATTTTGCTATAGGGTGGGAAAAAATGTTTGCAGTTTTTAATATGATATCTGAGTTGGACTGACTAACTAATTCGACCATGCTTACTACAAGTTTAGATAGCTGGCCGCAAGACTAATTTACCAATCTAAAAAATGTTAGCTGACATGGACTATCAGTGACTGACATAACAAGAGAAAAACTGCTGATCAACAACCAAATTGCACTATCCTAACTCGCAACACTAAGTTGAGACCCCGAATGACCATCCATTCGTTGTCTAGAGCTAGCTCTAGCAATGAGTAAGTGGAGCAGGCAATAGGAATGCACGGTGGGATTGTGCTATAAAGAGGACATCAGCTGCGCTGATAGACACGACTTGATCCTCTCAATCAATATACAACATGAGGCATTTGACAGAAGTATCTAAAGTAAAGATTCTAGCACTGAACCGTTTTTCATGTTCTAATATTGAAAAGGTACAGAAGTTTCAGTATACCGTGCAACACCAATAATTTTTGACCATGTTAGCGGTCTATATCAGATAAAGTGCCTCTTAGATCGACTTGAATAAAATAGAGAACATTTCCCTTCCCTGTCTTGTATTTGGATCCTGTCATTCTTCTTGTGGCCACAAGGTGGCATTAAAACACCATGATAAAGTGGGGTGTGTGTCTCTCAGGGTAGAAGCTAGCTTTGTGTTCTGTAGTCAAGACTCACATGGTGAAGTGTAGGAAGGGTGTGTGTGCCGTAGAGGAGGGATGTGTGTATGTCTTTGGGGATCCCGGTTGGAGGTTGAAGATGGAGGGAGCTGCTCCATCCGTCTCTTCTTCACTGACGACCTCCTCTAGCAGATGATTGTCAACATCTAGCAGGAAGGAAGGACAGGAGGAAATACTGTCAGTCAGACAAAATACATATAGGCCAAGGCATGGCCTATTTAACAGGCCTTTGAGCAGAAATTGCTCCAGCATGAAAAAAGGCTAGAGAAAGCTCTGGTCTTATTAGCAGAGATGTCATGGTTTATTAGGGAGATGGGGAGGAAGGTGTAGTGCTAAATGGAAGTCATTAACAGGGTCCTAGACCAACTTTTTCAGTTGATGGCACCAATGTTTTGCCACTACACACCGATAATTACCTGACCTGTGTCCCATAATATACCTGTATTCCATACAGAACCAGGCTAATATTGACTAGCCATCTTAAATTAGCATACCCTTTCAGGGCTTGAGATTCAGGTAAATTTGCCAGTGGCACACAGGGGCCAGTGCCAACAGAAAGCTACTGGCCCGAATGAAATGATTACTGGCCCGGGAAAGCGTATGATGTATGCATAATTTAAATGTTATCTTTAATTTGAGAGCTGAGCAAGATGCATACAGCCCAGTGGTCCCCAATTACATTAATCTGTGGGATGATTTTTCCTTGAGCGAATGGTCGGGGGGCTGGAACATAGTTCAAAATTATTTGTAAACTGCAAATTGACCACAAGAATCCCAAACAGATATAGTATTTGATAAAAACAGAATAAATTGAACCCTTGATTAGCCTACATTGAGATGCGATCAAATATGCCTCCATTTATGCATGGGAATACATGGGAACAGATTTTGAAAATTAAAATCACGCGGAGCTGATTTCCTGGTGATTTTGCAGTCTTATGTCCAACAATGAAAACAATTTAAAAAATAAATAACACAGAGAGAGAGAGAGAGACAGAGAGGGACAGAGAAAGAGAGAGAGACAGAGAGCGAGAGATGTGTGTTGGCCAGAATAATTTGTTTTTGCTCTGAAAACTTCAGCAGTAAAATACATTTGGCCCATAGGATACCTATTGGGGAACCCTGCTATAGCCGATAATGACCAACATAAATTTGACAATATCATATTTTCCTTAATTGTTTGGAAGGGAAAAAATAAAATCTTGCCGCAATCTCAAAAAGGGTGTTATTGTTAGCGAATAGGAACACTAAGTCTACAGTTGTAGGGCCCTATAAAATCTGTTCCATCTTCTGGCACATTACATTTTCCTTGTTACATTTTTCCAGGTTTCTGAGTTTCCCTAATTTATTAGGTTTTCAATCAATCAAAATCAGACTTTTCTTATAGAAAAACTACACAAATGGGATGTTCCAAGTCCACAACAATGCTTCAACCACATCAGGAGCCCACTTTTCATGTCTGGGAAGAATAAATAAAAAGATGGAGGGTGTATTGTCCTTTAATTCAAATACTTCACAGTCAACATTTATTGGGAAGGTTTTTTTGTAAAAGGCTTTAGAAATGTTCATTCAAACGGCGCATGATGACTGAATTGAGCATTGCAAAGTTTCTACTAAGACTTCGGACTAA
>CM042411.1:16194117-16234117 GCA_023634145.1 Thymallus thymallus
GCCTACTTTTCGTCAGCCAACAAGATGAGTAGGCCTAATGAACAGCAAAAGCACTGGTCTATGTCAATCTACTATCCCCCATAGTACAAAGGTTGACCAATTATTCTACTTGTCATTCTGTGCAATAAATAAATATTCCAAACATACTCTGGGACAGTTGTGGGATGCGATAGATCCCACTTTAATTACACACATATAGGTCTATGGGCAAGGTTACATGAGGTATGCGACTATGCTTAGAAAAAGTCGCAAAATAAGGCAAACTGTTTCTTGCCTTACTGCACATGCTGTGATAATACATCATCAAGTGATAGGCTAATATTGTCACCCATTAGATTATTCTTAATTTAATGTTTTCTTTAAATATACTAAATAATATGTGCGAAATTAGTTTTGATTTAGCATGGACCATTATCATGCAACTGTCTCGGAACAGGGGCATGGGAAAATAAATATGTCATCTCTGGACTTAAATAGCGAATGGAGGACGCTTTTCCCGTGGTTCATTTTCATGCCAGCCAGGTATGCTATACACCTGTTGTAAAGCAAAGCAATGTGGTTAATATTAGGAAAGTTTATAAATAAATATAGCAGGCCTAGCCTATAGAAAGCTGATGGGATCCTCTTTTCAATAGAGGCCATCTAAACAATTTGACTGCGTTCATGACTCATGACCACCGGTGTGGTGGTAACACGGGCACCGTAACAGCCCTAGTCATGCTCACCTGGTCAAAGAGCAGGCGTAGCTGTCGTTCTGATTCACCGACCCACTTGCTGAGGCAGTCGGCTCCCTTCCTCATGAAGAAAGACACTTTCTTGTCTCCTTGACTACACTCGTTGGCCAAAGCCCGCGCTACTAGGGTCTTCCCTGTACCTGGTGGGCCGTAGAACAGACACCCTCTGTAGGAGAGGAGGTGGGGCAGAGAGAGAGCGAGAGGTAAGTAATTTTAAAGCAGACAATACTTTTTTTATTGACCTTTATTGACTATGATGCAAAAACTGCAAAATTCTGTATTTCCTCATATATCTCGTTGTAATCAAATAACACAAAACTGCAAACAAGAGGATACGTGCTTGACATGTCTGAACATTAATTAATCTGCGTTTCCAGGTGACTTTGGGCTTTACCTTGGGGGCTGTATCTTGAACCTCTCGAAGACCTCTGGGTAGAGGAGAGGGAAGACCACCATCTCCTTCAGAGACTGGATGTGCTTGGACAGCCCTCCTACACTGTCAAACTTCACTGAGGTGTCCAGATTCATGGGGTCCACATCAGCGAGGCTAGCTCCCACCTTGGCCCTGTCCCTCAGCACCCCACTGGCCAGGTCCTCTGCTCTCAGGTTCATAGGCAGACATCTTTACAAATACAGGTGATAGAGACAAATGTGTGTTGAGCTTTCTGGTGCATAATGGCTGCCATGTATCACCGGGTTTGAAGTGAAGCTACTGTGCTATACAGTATGAGCGGTGAATGGAACGGGATTAGACCTAGTGAAAAGCCATTTATGAATTTGATCTAATATCAAAATCCACTAGGTGAGTGACAGAGAAAAAAGAGGAGAGGTATTCACCTGTTCCTGGCCCGGGTCATGCTCTTGCTTTTCCTCCTCTCAAATCTCTCCTCGTCAGACGACGACGTGGTGTCGCTAATGTGGATGGCATGCTTCTTCACTCTGGACCAGAGGAGAGGTAAGGAGGAAAAAAGACAAATCACTCCATATTAGACCATGTCAATATACTGTAGGTAAGCAGTGTTTTCTGAATACTTTTTCAGGCTGGGTACAACACCCACCGTATATGGCTTCTCCTTGCTGGGGATCTGTGGGTGTCAAACAGGGTGGGGTCGGTTTGTTTTCTGTTGACGGGCTCTGGAATGCATTCAGAGAGACATAAGATGTTAAAAGCAGCCGAACTCAAGAGGTATAAAACAAAGACAATATCAGGAAATGGTTTTATGCAAGAAAAGGAACATTTCAGGCATAGGGACAGTTTCCCAGACCTACATTAAGACTACTCCTTAACTAAAAGGCACGCTCAATGGCGAATCTGGGTCCAGGAAATTCCCCTTAGTGTTGCAGAAAAATCACACAATCTATGTTTTTCTTTACCAATAGGTGGCGCCTCGTATCTCTGTACAGTCTTGCGTTGTCTCAGGTTGTACGGTCTGTCATTCTCCTCTCCAGCCTCCTCTGTCTCATCTCTTTCATCATCATCATCATCATCCTCTGCTTCGTCATCCTTTTCCTCACTGTGAGATTCTGAGACAAAGAGGTAAACAAGTAAGATATGCTTGTGAAAGTATTATCTTATGAACCGCAAGCAACACCGACAAACTACAGTTCTCTCCAAGTCCCTATACAGCTCTACAAGCAATCCAAACTAAGACAAACCTTCAGTCCCCTCTTCCGTCTTGCTCATGGCTTTGTGGTGTGTCTGCATGCCAAAGGTGTTCCTGCGCAGTGCCTTCCTCCTCTTCACACGAGAATACATGTCCATGTTTTCCTAGAAGGTCAGGAGTGGAGGAAATGCATGTTTAGCTTAGACTGGCCAACACCTAATTCAAATTCCTCGCATCAGTCAGGCTACGTTTAGCTAGCTGGCTTGCGATCACCCTAACAACCCACTTTCATATGGCATTATACAGATTGACCGGCTGATTGACAGGCTTACCACCTCAGTGTCGGTCCACATGCGGAGTCTCTCCACCTCCCTGTTCTGTCTAATGCTGCTGATGTTGTCCATCTCCTGAAGAACTGCCTCCGCCGTGCTGACAATACATTTACATTTGAGTAATTTAGCAGACGCTCTTATTCAAAGCAACGTACAATAGTGAGTGCATAAAGTAGTGAGCGCATACATTTTCATACAATACATACATCATCAGTATCAATTCATACCGCCTACCTCTGACGTCTTCGCTTTCTGTTTTACAGATCACCTATCTCCACCCCGGCACCACCAGGTCTGAGACCTTGTCTTCCTATAGGGAAGTATATATATGTGTATCTTCCCATAGGGTGTGTGTGTTACCTGTTGACGAGCTGGTCAAACAGCAGGCTCTGGTTGAGGTGTTCAAACTGGCTCTTCCTCACTCGGCAACTCCTCTTCCGGTCAACATGGCCATTCATGTGAGAGTGGTCTCCTTCCCCCTCCTCCTTATGGGCTGCAGGGATCAGAGGTAACAAGTCAAAACAAAGAGGTCCCATCTAACTAATACTGTACCTACACACAAACAATGTTGTCATGGTCTTAAAATTACTCAAATGAAAGCTTTGGAAACTAAAACATTGACGTACCATTTCCATTTTGAAGAGCGCCAGATGACAACCTGAAACACATTGAGATGGGTAAATGTAAACACATTGCAAGAAAAGACTGCCCCATTCTCAGACACAGTCAACAGATGGGTCTGAATCCAGTCCACGCGGCCAGTACAGGAATTGAATCCAGAACTGTCTGTCAAAGAGGCTGTTATTTTGCCTGCTCACCTGGTGCGGTAGGTGGGCATTCCCCAGGAGACCCTCTGGCCCTTGGCCTGGGGGGAGAAAGAGGTGTCGCTGGAGCTGGGGGTGGTCTGTCTACGGGTTCGCTTCGAGGGACGGGACAGTCGAGGACTGCTGGGACTGCTCACATCACTACTGGGATCCTTTTAGAGGGGAGGAGAGAGTGGTTAGAGAGATGGAGATGGGAGAGAGCGCAAAAGAGCGGGATAGAGTGGGAGAGCGCACGCGAAAGAGGTGGGAGAGAGCGCAAAAGAGTGGGAGAGAGCGGGAAAGAGCACGAGAGAGCACGAGAGAGCGGGAAAGAGCATGAGAGAGCGGGAAAGAGCACGAGAGAGCGGGAAAGAGCACGAGAGAGCGGGAAAGAGCACGAGAGAGATGCCCACACATTGAACCACAAAGCCCTGACCTACAGAGATTAAGCTAGAGAAGAGTCCCCTCAGCCAACTGTTCACAAACACACAGAGCCCCAGGACAGCAACACAATTGACCCAACCAAATTGAGAAAACTATTTAACACACTGGAAAGAATCAACAAAAAAACTGAGCAAACTGGAATGCTATCTGGCCCTAAACAGAAAGTATACAGTAGAAGAATATCTGACCACTGTGACAAACCCAAAATTAAGTAAGTCCTTGACTATGTACAGACTCAGTGAGCATTGCCTTGCTATTGAGGCCGCCATAGCCTTTCTCCTCTCGAATCAGGTCTGCCACAATGAATTTGAAAACAAATCAAATGTTGATAAACTCCGATATCAGTTAGCGCAATGTGCAATCACAGCAGCAAGATTTGTGACCCATTGCCATGAAAACAGGACAACCAGTGGCGCACAAACATTGTAAATACAACCAATATTTATCTGTTAACTTACATGCTACCCAAACCTGACGTGTCGCGTGCCAGGCGCAAAAAATATAATTTGGTTCTATTTGTGACTCTGAACGCGGCGCCAGTCCTGCCTCTCCCATCTCCTCATTGGTTTTTAGGAGCATATACCCACGTGCCATCTCCTGATTGGTTTTTAAGAGCATGTACCCACATGGGTGATTGAAAGATTAACTGAGGTCGGTTGTGGTAATACACCTTATTAAAGTTAGTTGCCAAGCGCCATGTAAAGTCCAAAGAAGAAAAAGAAGCCTGAAGAAAGGAGAGGACTAGAAAAGATTCAGTTGACCGTTTTATCTGTGGATTAATTGTCGGAGTAGAGGACCTTGTGCATTTCAGGTAAAATAACAACTCAATGTTTATATCCCAGGACAAATTAGCTAGCAACAGCAAGCTAGCTAGCTAAGTTGCAATAAATGTTTAATGCTTTTCGACCTGTCCCCAAATTAATATAATTGGTTCAGATTTTGTTTTGATATTTCAACCTGCGTGTCGTGATCGCATTTGGTGTGAGGGGACAAAATCAATTTGTTATCTTCCCCTACTATTCGTACTACAACTATTTGCACATTGTTAAAACACTGTACATTGCTGATAATAACATTTGAAACGTCTATGATTTTGAAACCTTTAAGTGCAATGTTTACTGTACATTTTATAATGTTTTTTTAACAGCGGCAGTGTTTACTAATGATTATAAGCAATTGTTTTGCTAGCTTAGTCTGTCTATTAAAACACCCATGTCGTAGCCTACCGTTTGAAAAACAGGCAATTTACCGTTAATTCCTGTCATTTGGTTACATTCATTTCTGTTAATGCATGTAATTTACAGTTATCATTCTCAGAGTCTAAACATTGTTTACAGAGTTCACAACCTGCTACACTTTTGAGAAATACCTTTTGGTTGATTTCATACCATCATTTAGGCACTCCATGTGAGCATGTGTCTGTTTTCTCGGTCCTGTTAATGTTGCCAGAGAGTGCACACCTGAGTACGCATTGATGTCAAATGTAGGAAAATACCCAGCTGGGCTTCAGTGAAAAATACATTTAAAAAATGTACCTTAAACATCCATTCAAATTATAATACTTCCTCACAGTATTTGAAAAATCCTTCCAACATTCTCCCCTCAATATTAAACGTAGCTGATGAATAGGCTATGGACATGTATTTGTTGCCATTTGAATGATTGTCAAATTCATCTTCATTTATTTACTTATTTTTATTTAACTAGGCAAGTCAGTTATGAACCAATTCTTATTTACAATGACGGCCTTCATAATATCACATCGCTGTCCCCTTGGAGGCCTAGGTTTTTTAAAAATATGTTAAGGAAAGAAGAAATATTTGCTTGTGTCTAACATAAGCTAGTGGCTTTAATTGACAGGTGCTTTTATGGGGGTGTGCATGTGAGTTCGCCGATTCTCTCGATATGTCCATTCACAAAGTTTCCTGAAGAAGCCTGTCTGGACGCAATCTCTTCAAAAATAATCATGATTTACAGTAGCTTAGGCTATATTATTTATCTCCTCTATTTGAAGAACATATGCCAATGCCATCAAAGGACCGCAGAAGCAGGGTTTGTGACGTTATGGTTTTGTGTGTCGAAATAGGATCTGGATTGAATTTTTGTATATGCAGAAAAGCCAACAAATGAGGAAAAAGTAGGCATATTAGATAGATGGATAGATGGATAGATAGATACTTCATTGATCCCGAGGGGAAATTTCTTTGTCAAGCAGCTACAACAAAAACACAGGGCAGGAGCAAAATGCCAGAACGAAAATACACAAAAGACAGATACACAATACATGATACATAGAGCGGCAGTATGAAAAAGTATAGAAATACAAGAAGTCTGGAGTGAAAAAAGCTACAAAAAAGACATTGCATAGTATGGGTGGATGGCTGAATATGTACACTATACATTGGTGGATGGTTAACTATACTATACAGGTCGATGGCATGGCAAAGAAATACTTAAATAGCTAAAAGTGTGTATGATATGAGTGAGGGTAATAATAGTTTACTTAATATACAGACTGGTTAAATTTACAGGTAAGTGAATATTTGCATGGTTACATTAACTGTACAGGTAAATGACAGGAAGAGATACTTAAATAGCTAAATGTGTGTATGATATAATTTAGGGTAATAATAGTAATTCCCTTAAAATACAGTCCTTAGTGTGCAGGGTTTAATTACAGATAAATGCACATATTGCACATACAATATATGAAAAGCAATGGAAAAAGATACAACTGACAGGATACTAATATGCATTCCTGAGTGAATGACTACGTAAGTTCAGTCCAAGAATTACTTACAATATTGAACGTGATATGATATAACAACTGTACATGAATATGTATATACAGACCTGAATGAATAAATAAGTCCTGAGTGAATGAGTGATTACAGACCAGAGTTACTCACGGATGGATGCATAATTGTTAAACTAGGTCCTAACACCCCAACAGGTCCAGGTCTATGTTGCCGACGGCAATGCACCCAGGTGAGGCATTAAATACTCTAATAGCCGCCGGCAGGAAGGACCTCCTGTAGTGCTCTCTGGCACACCATGGTGGGATCAGTCTGTGACTGAAGGTGCTCCTCTGCGTCATAACCATGGCATGCAGAGGGTGGGTGACGTTGTCCATGATGGCCAGCAGTTTGGCAAGGATCTCTCTCTCCGCCACCTCCTCTAGAGGCTAATCAAGGCTAATCCCCAGAACAGAGCTAGCCTTCCTGATCAGCTTATTTAGCCGAGAAGCATCACCGGCTTTTATGTTGGCGCCCCAGCACACCACTGCAAAAAAGATGGCACTGGCCATCACAGACTGGTAGAAGGTATGCAGTAGTTTACTGCACACGTTGAAGGACCTGAGCCTCCTCAGAAAGTAGAGTCGGCACTGGCCCTTTTTGTACAGAGCCCCGGTGTTACCAGCCCGTTGTCCATATGGACTCCAAGGAACTTGTATGACCCAACCATTTCCACATCCATCCCCTGTATAGGGACTGCAGTCAGTTATGCCTTGGTTCTCCTGAAGTCCACCACCATCTCCTTTGTTTTGCTGATGTTGAGCTGAAGGTGGTTCTGCTCACACCACAACACAAAGTCACTGATTGCGCTCCTGTACTCCTCCTCCAGCCCACCCGTGATACACCCTACAATTGCGGAGTCATCCGAGAACTTCTGTAGGTGGCATGTTTCAGAGTTATATCTGAAGTCTGAGGTGTAGTGTGTGAACAGGAAGGGGGACAGAACCGTTCCCTGGCGGGCCCCTGTGTTGCTCGCTGCCCGTTCTGACACACAGCTCTGTGGTCGCACAAATTGTGGCCTACCGGTCAGGTAGTCCATGACCCAGGAGACTAAGGGTGCTTCCACTTTCATCCTCCTCATCTTCTTACCCAGTAGCAGGGGCTGAATGGTGTTGAAAGCACTGGAGAAGTCAAAAAGCATAACCCTCACAGTGCAACCTGCGATGTCCAGGTGAGAGTAGGCCCTCTGCAGAAGGTAGATGATAGCATCATCCACCCCGATGTTGTGCTATGCAAACTGCAGGGGGTCCAGTGATGTACACACCAGCGGTCTGAGGTAAGCGAGGACTAAACTTTCCAGGGTCTTCATGATGTGGGATGTTAGTGCCACAGGTCTGAAGTCATTCAGGACAGTGGGGTGCGCCTTCTTGTTTTCCACAGCACAGGGACCCTTTCTAGGCTCAGGCTAAGGTTGTAGAGGCGCTAGAGTATTCCACACAGTTGGTCAGCACAGACCCTAAGCACCCTTGGGTTGATGCCATCAGGGCCAGCCACTTTCCACTGATGTAGTCTCTCCAGCTCTCTCTTCACTTGGTTGGTGGTGAAAGCCAGCCCAGGTGGGGGGGTGGGGGGAAGGGGGGCGTTGAGGATCAGTCCAGAGGGAGCAGGGGCGGAGGTAGGGTAGCTGGTTGTCTCAACAGTGTCTCAAGTGTTGTGAGCAAAGTGGGGGTGGGACAGCCTTGAGGTTGTGTGGCCTGGGGAGCTGGAGGGGAGGTGGACAGAGCCAGTATAGAACCTGTTAAAAAATTGGTTCAGCTCATTGGCTCTGTCCTGGGTCCCCTCCTTGAAGGCCCTCTTCATTCAGCAGGGCCTTCAGGTCGCTGGTGACCCAGGGTTTATTATTTGGAAAACAGCGTAACTTCCTGGTGGGTACAGTGTTGTCTACACAAAAATTGATATAGTCCGTTATGCAGTCAGTGTCCTCCCCATGAGCCTCACAGAGCACATCCCAGTCTGTTGTTTCAAAGCAGTCCTCTAGGGCCTCATTCGCCTCCGGAGACCATCTCCTAATGGTCCTAGTGGTCGCAGGCTGCTGTTGGACCATAGGCCTGTAGAGTGGGGTGAGGTGGACAAGGTTGTGATCCGATCTACCGAGGGAAGGGAGTGCAGTGGAGTTGTATGCATCCTTCACATTAGCATATAGCAAGTCCAGAGTTGTATTATTCCTGGTTGGGCACTTCACGAACAGTTTGAACATGGGCAGCGTTAAAGAGAGACGCACCGTTAAAATCTCCCGAAATGGCAAAGAAAGCACTGGCATGCGCTGTCTGTAACCTCGCGATAAGAGAGTGGATGACGTCACTCGCTGTGTTTGCGTCAGCGGAGGGCGGGATGTAAACAATAACAGCAATGGCCGTCGTGAATTCCCTCAACAAATAGTAGGGTCTCAGGCTCGGATTACACCATCTGTAATCCGAGCCTGAGACCCCAATGTCCGGTCTACAAAACTGTTCCTTAACAGTAATATGGCTCGGATTACACCATCTGTTAACTAATAATTATTATTTTGACTCCATTAATGTTATAAATACGGAAATGCGACAGATTCTTTCCAATATGGCATTTATTCATTTGTTGATAGGCCTAAATACTTAAGTAATAACCTGAATATTAATAAATAATAATGATATGCCATAACAATAACGAAGTGTAATTACTTGTTTCAAAGCATATCCATGTAAACAAATGTACAAACAAAATTGTGACATCCCTTTTTTGCCAAGAAACTGAAGATCTCGTACTACTCCCTTGACAGAAAAGCGCAAACTGGCTCTAACGGGAATAGAAAGAGGAGTGGGAGGCCCTGGTGCACAACTGAGCAAGAGGACAAGTACATTAGAGTGTCTAGTTTGAGAAACAGACACCTCACAAGTACTCAACTGGCAGCTTCATTAAATTGTACCCGCAAAACATCAGTCTCTACGTCAACAGAGGAGACTCCGGGATGCAGGTCTTCTAGGCAGAGTTGCAAAGAAAAAGCCATTTGGTAGCATTGCCTTTAAATTGTTTAACTTGGGTCAAACGTTTCAGGTAGCCTTGCACAAGCTTCCCACAATAAATTGGGTGACCAGAGGACATTTATCCCCAAAAAAGTATGATCTTTGTCCCCATGTGCAATTGCAAACCGTAGTAAGGCTTTTTAATGGCGGTTTTGGAGCAGTGGCTTCTTCCTTGCTGAGCGGCCTTTAAGGTTATGTCGATATAGGACTAGTTTTACTGTGGATATAGATACTTTTGTACCCGTTTCCTCCAGCATCTTCACAAGGTCCTTTGCTGTTGTTCTGGGATTGATTTGCACTTTTCGCACCAAAGTACGTTCATCTCTAGGAGACAGAACTTGTCTCCTTCCTGAGCGGTATGACGGCTGCGTGGTCCCATGGTGTTTAAACTTGCGTACTATTGTTTGACTCAGAAGCTTCTAAAACCATGACAATTTTCTGGAATTTTCCAAGCACAGTCAAATTAGTAAACTTCTGAAAGCATAAAAAAGCAAGACTACTGTTTGCAATTGCACATGGGGACAAAGATCGTACTTTTTGGAGAAATGTCCTCTTGTTTGATGAAACAAAAATAGAACCGTTTGGCCATAATGACCATCGTTATGTTTGGAGGAAAAAGGGGGAGGCTTGCAAGCCGAAGAACACCATCCCAACCGTGAAGCACGGGGGTGGCAGTATCATGTTGTGGGGGTGCATTGCTGCAGGAGGGACTGGTGCACTTCACAAAATAGATGACATCATGAGGAAGGAAAATTATGTGGATATTTCAGTCAGGAATTTAAAGCTTGGTCGCAAATGGGTCTTCCAAATGGACAATGACCCCAAGCATACTTCCAAAGTTGTGGCAAAATGGCTTAAAGACAACAAAGTCAAGGTATTGGAGTGGCCATCACAAAGCCCTGAAACGTTTGACTCAAGTTAAACAATTTAAAGGCAATGCTACCAAATACTAATTGATTGTATGTTAACTTCTGACCCACTGGGAATGTGATGAAAGGAATAAAAGATGAAATAACTAATTCTCTCTACTATTATTCTTCACATTCTTAAAATAAAGTGCTGATCTTAACTGACCTAAGACAGGGAATTTTTACAAGGATTAAATGTTTTTTTAAAAGGCAGTAAATGAGGCTGAATGATCTGTTTCGCTGCCAGACAATGCTCCGCTGATAGCCAGGTGTAGCAGTGGTAAGATGTTGGGACGGCTGTTGGGACAGCTTTACGTAGGCCTTAAGTTTGTGGGCACCGTTATAGTGCAATTAATGTATTGTTTAGTGTTGTGGCTTTGCTGGCATGCATCCCACTTTTTTTTTTGCCCCACCAAGATTTACATACTAAAATCACCACTGAGTCGGCCTACATGCTACCTGGAAAATCTCTCCAGCTCTCTCCCTTTCAATAATCACTCAAAATGAAAGCGAAAAATGTCATGCTCTGATCCAGTGGAAACTTCATGAAATAGGCCTACCTGTTTACTACTTGCACGGAAATAGGTTCCGGTACTCATTTTAGGTGCTGGTACTGTTTATATTTAGGTGCAGGAGCTTCACAATACTTTTGAGCTAATATTCTATAAGAGGAACAGGAGCTCAAACAGTAGAACATTTGAGTTGCTGGTACTCAGCTCCGGTGAGCACCTGCCCAAGTCGAGCACTGCTTCTTATACCTTGCACAAATAGCCTACAGCTGTGTCTGTCCCGAGCTCAGTGACGGGAAACTGAGGGCCCAGATAATGTTATAAAATGTTGCAAGTTTGCTAGCAAGCTTCTCCTGGGCTGGGACCCAATTTAATAGTTTATACAATGTTTCAAATTCGTTGCACACAGGCCATGTGTAGCCAATGTGATTTATAAGACATTTATTTTTATCAGGATATTTTTTACCTGCATGCTGCAATGTTTTTATTTGTTGGCTTTATGTAGGCTATTTTTACATAGTTGGCAATGGCAATATAAGTTACTTTTCAGGTTTGTATCATTTTCATTTATATTTGGATAAAATGTTGATTAACCACATGACAATGATTTTGAGATATGAAGATGTTATTATAAAATAAATTTAACTTTTTCACGAAACAGTTGTCAGTGTAGCAACCATAACTGGCACGCAGATGTGTATAAATTGTAAGATAAATTGGCCTTCAACATGAGAAAGGTTGCCGAGTCCTCGTGTAGCCTATTACAGGCAACTTCAGGAGAGTAATGGCAGAATCTGCAAAAGCCAGCAGGAGCACAATAGTTGGGTCAGGCAGAATTTCTCTTCTGGTTACCTAGATCTCTGTCGCCCTCATGAGGCATTAAACCGTAAGCACCAGACCAGCTCAATACTTATAGTGATTTTGTTCAATAAATATATATTTAAATGTAACCTTTATTTAACTAGGCAAGTCAGTTAAGAACAAATTCTTATTTACAATGACGGCATACCCCGGCCAAACATGGACGACGCTGGGCCAATTGTGTGCCGCCCTATGGGACTCCCAATCACGGCCGGATGTGATGAAGCCTGGATTCGAACCAGGGACTGCAGTAATGCCTCGTGCACTGAGATGCAGTGTCTTAGACCGCTGCACCACTCGGGAGCAACATAGGGTGTGTCTATATGGAAAAATACATGTTTAAACATGTCAACCAATCGTTTGGTCGAAAGATCAGACCACTTTCAGTCTACCAAGATTATATTTTTTGTTGGGGACAGCGCTAATACTCCTCTTTGAGTATCTGTTTTCTCTCATTGATCGGGACATGTGGGTGCCCACCCCGAAGTGCTGCAAGCTTAGCTTTGAATGACACTCACCTGTCTTGATCAATGAGAGAAGACAAAGATACTCTTAAGATGGCGGCGTAAACAGTGTCAAATTATTTCGAAAATTTATTTAATAACAACTAGCGATGGGAGTTTAGAAGATACAGGTGTTTTTCAAGTCAATAATTATTAAAGTATCGCCATGTAAAGGATGATTGAAAATATGCTGCTTACGCTAACAGCGATCACTGCGGAGACTTTTGATTACATCAACTAACTGCAGATCTAATTGTCTATCCTGCTTTGTGTTGGCAAATGGCAAGAGGTGATACAAATATGAATTTAACAGACTTATCTCCTCCATTTCAAATGCATTCACAGTACATGTATCCAATCAAACCTGCTAAGTTGTGCCGAAAAGTTTAAACTTACTGCAGAACACCTAACTACCTGCTATTTTTATTTATTTTATTTAACCTTTATTTAACTAGGCAAGTCAGTTAAGAACAAATTCCATTCTACCTACAGGGTCAGCCTGTATGGGTTAAGTGCCTTGCTCAAGGACACATCGA
Organism: Thymallus thymallus; assembly: GCA_023634145.1. Lineage (NCBI taxonomy): Eukaryota > Metazoa > Chordata > Actinopteri > Salmoniformes > Salmonidae > Thymallus > Thymallus thymallus. The sequence continues at coordinate 16,207,146 of CM042411.1, forward strand.
CAGGTTTTTCACCTTGTTGTTACACAACTCATGCCATATTTCCATGATCATTCATGACAAAGTATCTAGCAAAATGACAATATAATCACAAATGCTTCAATTTAAAGTAACTAACCAAATAACAATGTTGTCCCTATTCATTTTGCGATGTGTAATTGTATCCACAACAGCTTGCTAGCTCCATTTACTTTGCATCATATTGTTTACATTTGTAGCTAGTTACTAGTATTGTTATGACTTAATATTAATGTTCCAAATCCTATAGAAACCCTTGACGCAGTTAACGTTAATGAATATCTTTACCAGATAATTTAAACCTGAATATTGTGTCAACAGTATAGCTTAACATGTCAAGTTTCTTTCGAACACAAAAGTTCAGCAAACTGTTGTTGTGAACCATAAAGGTTCGAGTTCCCTTCCCCCACAACGACATACCTAGCACTACTAGCCTGTCATTTATTTACATATTAACACGGTCAGCATTATAACATGCTTATCGATAACACGTCAACTGCATAGTGTCTCTTTGTTTTGGGCTGTCGAGTGACACACTGAAAACAGGCTAGCTAACTACCTAGCAGACTACATTATCCCCTGCAGCCGGTAGGCATAACACAAAGGGAACTCCGGCAAGTTGGAGTTGGCAGTCATTTAAGAAGCTAACGTTAACCTGCAAACTATCATTCATGCAATAGCGTCCGTGCTTAAGTTATGGCAAGCATACAAAGGCACATTTATTCGTGAAATTAATTATGTTGGTGTTCAACATTGTAGACGGGGTTATGACAATAACAAAAACACAGAGCACCGGCTTGAGGCCAAAGCTAACTAGTTAGCATAACGTTAGCCGGGCAGTGGAGAAAATAACCCGGCTTACATGTTCTTCAGAGTTGGGGGGATTTCTGGCGGAAGAACGGGTCCTGGACGAGATGAAGGGACTGCTCGGCTCATGCCGAGAGTTTTTTCTTGTGTTCACCATGATTTGTCGTTTATTAGCACTTGTTTAATCGGTCTATACACTGCTTCAGTAAGCACGGCATTGAGGCGCCATTTCTCTTTAGTTCGCTGTCCTGTCACTCAGTGTGCAACATTTACTCGCGGACCACTTCCGCTTTGCAAGACTAGCAGTTGTCAGTGTGGCAAGGCATCAGAAATACCAGCATTACACAATACACACATAATTGCAACACAGCAAAAAACTACATTTAGCTATTTTTTGGGAATAGATACAATGTTCAATTGAAATAGTTTAATGTAGCTACAGCTATCACACTAAAAAAATGTTTTTATGTTTGCCGCTCACTAGCTTGCTAAAGTTAGTGCTGTTTGTAAGTTACATTACATTTCAGTTATCCAAAAACGTAAACCAATTACTGGTGTACTAGCTAGCTAACGTTATAACTTACATTTCCTTTGTACATTTTCAGCAGCTCGTCTAGGGTCTCGCTTAATATTAATAAAGGATAATAGGGAGTTAAATTAGACTAATGTGACATTTCACTTCATAAGATGATAGCTAAATGTGCATGTGAGCGTGTGCAGATGTTGTTTTGGTTTGTACTGTAGTCAGAGCACAAAACTGGAGGAAATTATGATCATGCAATAGCCTAACTGTACTGAATTTTATGAAAAGAAAAAGCTCATTCTATACCAAACTTCTTGCTTAGCCTATAACTACCTACATGTTTATTTTAGGACTGCAGTCCAATAGGCTACCATAGTAGGCTGCTATGAAAAAGTCTAGGCTGTTCTACCCTCCCTCTATACTTTCATGTAGCCTATTCCAACAATTCTGAAAGTGTCAATCCCTTTTTCACTATGCATACAAGCAAAGATGATCTATAATTATATATACTCTTCCTCTCTGATATAGCCTAGGGGCATAATATTTACCATTACCGTGTGTGTGTGTGTATGTGTGAGAGAGAGAGAGAGAGAGAGAGAGAGAGAGAGAGAGGGAGATAGAGAGAGGGAGAGAGAGAGAAGCCAACAGAACAGCCCACTTCAGACCGCGACCACACAGCCTTGACACCACAGCAGGACAGACACCTGCACTAACCCAGCAGACTCCCCCTCCTGGCACCCCTCCGTGTCAGCTCCCCCAGCTCCTCATTGACTGAAATGGGAACTACATTGATCAGAATAAACTTTTTACAAAACACAAAGTGGCTAAACTCTGGTGTCCAGGGCAGAGCTGCTGTCAGAGGACCGGCTAGGGTCCGCCATACATATCATAGTTCACACAGACACAAATTACCTGAGGGCGCAGCAGGAAAGGGTGGCCACAGCACTCCAGGGAATGATTGACAAAGCCTCTTCCTCACTCCCTAACTCATTAGTGGGTAATCTCCACCCTGCTAACACAAAAATATGTTCACCCTGCCACCATAAAGCGGGTGAATGCAAGCATTTCCCAGGATTGTGCCTCAAAACCTAACCTCTACCTGGCCCACCACTCCTTCATGGACTTGAACAGCCTTTACGACCAGGTCCTCTACAAGGCATCAGCCCCCATCTTTGCCAGGACACTGAAGGATATCACCCTCAACCGCAGCCCCAGCACCTCACACAGGAGTAACAGAGCAACGGACACCCGCCAAGACCAGCGAGACACCCTCCCAGAACTGTGCGACACCCCCCCAGAACTGTGAGACACCCTCCCGGAGGACCTGCACCAATAGGATCAACACTAGGTTTGAATGGCAAGAACCTGGCTACCGATTTACCAACCAAATCCACTCCCTTTTCCCGGGATAAATAACTGCGCGAAACCGGTAAATTATAATACATTATTTATATAGCATGGTGTGAAATGGAACTGTTAAATAATATGTGATGTCTAAATCTGTCTTCTCTACGGCCTCTGCATGATGAATCATCAACACTCAGGGTGGGGACAGACCGCCTATCTCAGTATGGAGCGCAGTTCACAATGGATAGATAGATAGATAGATAGATAGATAGATAGATAGATAGATAGATAGATAGATAGATAGATAGATAGATAGATAGATAGATAGATAGATAGATAGATAGATAGATAGATAGATAGATAGATAGATAGATAGATAGATAGATAGATAGATAGATAGATAGATAGATAGATAGATAGATAGATAGATAGATTTGCATGGTTAACTATACAGGTCGATGGCAGAGAAAGATACTTAAATAGCTAAATGCACGTATGATATAAGTGAGGGTAATAATAGTTTATTTAATATACAGTCTGGTTAAATGTACAGGTAAATTAATATTTGAATGGTTAAATTAACTGTACAGGTAAACGACAGGAAGAGATACTTAAATAGCTAAATGTGCGTATGATATAATTTAAGGTAATAATACTAATTATCTTAAAATACAGTCCCTAGAACAGGGTTAATTACAGATAAATGCACGTATTGCGCATTCGATATACTAAATGCAATGGGGAAAAAAGATACTACTGACAGGATACTAGTATACAGTCCTGAGTGAATGACTACGTAAGTATGATGGCCAGCAGTTTGGCCAGGATCCTTCTCTCCACTACCTCCTCTAGAGTGTCTAGGTTAATCCCCAGAACAAAGCTAGCCTTGCTGATCAGCTTATTTACCCGAGAAGCATCACCAGCCTTTATGTTGGCGCCCCAGCACACCACTGCAAAAAAGATGGCACTGGCCACCACAGACTGGTAGAAGGTATGCAGTAGTTTACTGCACACGTTGAAGGACCTGAGCCTCCTCAGAAAGTAGAGTCGGCACTGGCCCTTTTTGCCCCGAGCCCCGGTGTTCCCAGCCCATTCCAGCCTGTTGTCCATATGTACTCCCAGGAACTTGTATGACCCAACCATTTCCACATCCATCCTCTGTATAGGGACTGCAGTTGGTTGGGCCTTGGTTCTCCTGAAGTCCACCACCATCTCCTTTGTTTTGCTGATGTTGAGCTGAAGGTGGTTCTGCTCACACCACACCACAAAGTCATTGATTGTGCTCCTGTACTCCTCCTCCTGCCCACCCCTGATGCACCCTAGAATTGCGGAGTCATCCGAGAACTTCTGTAGGTGGCATGTTTCAGAGTTATATCTGACGTCTGAGGTGTAGAGGGTGAACAGGAAGGGGGACAGCACCGTTCCCTGGGGGGCCCCTGTGTTGCTCACTGCCCGTTCTGACACACAGCTCTGTAGCTGCACAAATTGTGGCCTACCGGTCAATTGTGGCCTACCGGTAGTCCGTAACCCAGGAGATTAAGGGTGCTTCCACTTTCATCCTCCTCATCTTCTCACCCAGTTGCAGGGGCTGAATGGTGTTGAAAGCACTGGAGAAGTCAAAAAACATAACTCTCACAGTGCAACCTGCGTTATCCAGGTGAGAGTAGGCCCTCTGCAGAAGGTAGATGATTGCATCATCCACCCCGATGTTGCGCTGGTATGCGAACTGCAGGGGGTCCAGTGATGTACACACCAGGGGTCTGAGGTGAGCGAGGACTAACCTTTCCAGGGTCTTCATGATATGGGATGTTAGCGCTACAGGTCGGAAGTCATTCAGGACACTGGTGCGCCTTCTTGGGCACTGGGACCAGGCAGTATGTTTTCCACAGCACAGGGACGCTTTCTAGGCTCAGGCTAAGGTTGAACAGGCGCTGGAGTATTCCACACAGTTGGTCAGCACAGACCCTGTTAACATGAAAATGTATACATTTTTTTGGGCCATTTTTTTGGGCGAAATGGAATTCTAAGTTACACTCCAGTCGAAACAGCCTCTGCGATCGTTAGATTCCATTCATTTGCTATGGGCTCGCACTAGTGTTCCAGCTTAGCCGTTCTTTTCCTGTTTTTCAGCCTTGGGTAAATTTTGACTCGTTCTATTGTCCAGCCTACTAGTAGTAACACTGCTCCAACGATAACTACTATGCAATTAGATAAACTATTCATTAATCATATCACATTACCTCATCACATTTTTCCTCCTCTTCTTCTTTTTCTTCCCTGGGCACCAGAGGGCTTTGTTTTTTTTGACATCGTTTGAAGTAGGCTACTGATGCTAATTTATCATGTCTCACGTTCAGTGTCACTCACCACTTCAGATAACTGAACTCGCCCATCCCCCACAATCAGGTAAGTCTAACAATGAGAGCGGGGGGAGGGGGGGCGATTGATTCACCGGGCCTGGGTAAATAAATAAATACAAATCTTCACTCATTTGGGCGCCCCTATGGATGGACGGTGCCCCTAGCCTATTCCGCCCATGCCATGGGCCGGCCCTGGGCCCTATTATATTTCAAAATTTAAATAAAATTTGCCAGCCTATAACTTTATAGGCTGCATGTGCTGCACTAGAATCCCATGTTCTCTCCCTGCTTCATCATGGTTTGAACAATGTGCATAATTCCAGTCCATATAATACAATACAGTACAGTAATACAGTTCACACTTAAATATATTAGCCTACTGGAGCTAGTTTCATTTATTTACCCAAGAGAGCATATACTGTAACTAGCTACACCTATGGGCTTTTATGTTTTTCTGTCCTGCATAATGTGCAGTAGCCTATATCATATGCACTGAAAATAAATATAGACGCAACATGCAACAATTTCAAAGATTTTACTGAGTTACAGTTCATATAAGGAAATCAGTCAATTGAAATAAATAAATTAGGCCCTAATCTATGGATTTCACATGACTGGGAATACAGATATGAATCTGTTGGTCACAGATACCTTAAAAAAAAGTAGGAGCATGAATCAGAAAACCAGTAAGTATATGGTGTGACCAACATTTGCCTCATGCAGTTCAACACATATCTTTCGCATAGAGTTGATCAGGCTATTGAATGGGGCCTGTGGAATGTTGTTGTAATCGTCTTCAATGGCTGTGCGAAGTTTTGGGATATTGGCAGGAAGTGGAACACGCGATCGTAGTCGTCGATCCAAAGCATCCCAAACATGCTGATGAAAGGAACAACAATGGGCCTCAGGATCTCGTCACAGTATCTCTGTGCATTCAAATTACCTTCGATAAAATGCAATTATGTTCATTGTCCGTAGCTTATGCCTGCCCATACTATAACTCCCTCACCACCATGGGGCACTCTGTTCACAATGTTGACATCAGCAAACTGCTCCTTCACAATACCCCATACACGCTGTTTGCCATCTGCCCGGTACAGTTGAAACAGGGATTAATCTGTGAAGAGCACACTTCTCCAGCATGCCAGTAGCCATCAAAGAAGAGCATTTTCCTACTGAAGTCAGTTACGATGCCGAACTGCAGTCAGGTCAAGACCCTGCAAACCCACAGTTTCATCAGTTGTCCGGATGGCCTACAGCAGCACCTAGATCTTCTGCACATATTCTATTAGACTTGGGCCCTGACAGTTAATCTCAATAAGACAAAAATAATGGTGTTCCAAAAAAGGTCCAGTTGCCAGGACACAAATAAAAATTCCACCTAGACACTGTTGCCATAGAGCAAACAAAAAAACAATACCTACCTAAGCCTAAACATCAGCACCACAGGTAACTTCCACAGAGCTGTGAATGTGTCACGGAAGGGTGCAGAGAGAGACCAAGACGCAGCGCAGGGATAGTAGTTAGACATTTTATTTTATTTTATACTATGTATAAATGAAACAAATGGCGAACTACAGGACACAAACAAACTCTATAAACTAACGTCACGTTCACCAAAACACACGGAATGAACGGACGTAAAAAAAGCACACTTACTTTCACCGTGACTGCGACATAATACGACAACATCAACAACGACCCACACCAGAGTGAAGGACAGACTCCACATATATGGGATCCCTAATTAGAGACAATGCGGTGCAGCTGCCTCTAATTAGGGATCCAACCCAAACCCCACACAGAAACAGAAAAGAACGACACTGTCAGACTCTGACCATAACTACATAGAGAAGCCTATGCTTCTCTATGGCCAGAGCCTGACAGAATGATCTGAGAGACTTGGCAAGAAGGGCCTTCTAGGCCATCAAAAATAACATAACATTTGACATCCCAATAAGGATCTGGCTAAAAATACATGAATCAGTTATAGAACCAATTTCATATGTTTGTGAGGTCTGCGGTCCACTCACCAACCAAGAATTCACAAAATGGGAGAAACACCAAATTGAGACTGTATGCAGAATTCTGAAAAAACATACTCTGTGTACAACGTAAAATACCAAATAATGCATGCAGAGCATAATTGGGATGATTCCAGTTTATTATCAAAATCCAGAAAATAGCAATTCAATTCTACAACCACCTAAAAGAAAGTGATTCTAAAACCTTCCATAACAAAGTGTCAGGCTCTGGCCATAGAGAAGCCTATTTGCTTCTCTATGTAGCTATGGTCAGAGTCTGACAGTGTCTTTCTTTTCAAATTCTGTGTGGGTTTGGGTTGGATCCCTAATTAGAGGCAGCTGCACTGCATTGTCTCTAATTAGGGATCATATGTATGTTTGCCTGTCTTTCACTCTTGTGTGGGTCGTTGTCGCTATATGTCGCAGTCACGGTGAAGGTAAGTGTGCTCATTTGTTAAGTTCCGTTCAAGTCGTGTTTGTTTCGGGTAACGTGACGTTTTTGTAGATCGTGTTTTGTTTTGGTGTTGTATAGTTCGTTCCTGTTTGGTTAGGTTATACATAGTAATAATAAATCATCATGTCGAACTATAATCCCTGCGCTGCGTCTTGGTCTCTCCACACACACAATCGTGACACAAAGCCATCACCTATAGAGAGATTAACCTGGGGAAGAGTCCACTCAGCCAGCTGGTACTAGTACTCTGTTCTCAAACAGACCCCACAGAGTCCCAGGACAGCAACACAATTAGACCCAACCACATAAAAATATAATTACTTGACACATTGGAAAGAATCAACAAAAAACAGAGCAACCTGGAATGTTATTTGGTCCTAAACAGAGAATACACAGTAGTAGTTGACCTGACCTCTATGACAGACCCAACATTTTGAAAACCTTTGACTATGTACAGACTCCAGAGCTCAGCACCACAGCTGCCAAGCCAGAGAGATGCTTGTGAATACATTACTGTAGCTGGAGCGCATAGATGGCGCTGACATCAAACAAATTGCTATATTAGTATGTGCAAAAGCTCATATTTAATCACTACTCTATGAGCAATGCACTGCTACTCGATGAGCGATGCACTGCTACTCGATGAGCGATGCACTGCTACTCGATGAGCGATGCACTGCTACTCGATGAGCGATGCACTGCTACTCAATGAGCGATGCACTGCGTAGGCCTACTGTAGCCTATTGGTTCAGGTAATCACGCTTTGAAAACACTGACTGTGTTATTGCCAAAATAGCATGCAGCATCATCTAGATATGTGCGCAACAAAAGTTCAACAGTTTGACACATAGAGTTTGACACATACTTTCAATAAATCCAACATATGCACCACACAGAACGTACTGCAACTGCCTCTGCAACGCAATGCTTAAAGGCAAAAGCAGCGTTCCATTGGAAATGAATATACTTCTGGTGTACCAAAACGCAATGGCACAGTCGATGGGTTCGAAGCGTCAATGTTGCGAATTAATACCTGGTGAGTGATATCTGAAGGAGGGAAGGAGGATACCTAGTCTGTTGCACAACTGAATGCATTTAACTGAAAAGTCTCTTCCGCATTTAACCCAACCCCTCTGCCTTAATCGACGTCCATGTCATCAATGCCCAGGGAGCAGTTTTTGTTGGGGGTTAACTACCTTGCCGACTCAGGAATTCGAACCAGTGACCTTTCGGCCGCACTCTTAACTGCTAGGCGACCAACCGCCCCTGAAACACTCTCTGTAAGACTTACACATTATAAGTCACTTTTATCAGCTACCTTCATAATTGTTCCAGGTGTGATGGGACAGATAATGAGGAAGATGAGGTTCCTATAAGAAGAAGTTTCTTTGTGGAGGATCTTCTGGATGAGCTGGAGAAGATCAGCAATGTGGCCTCTGAAGGGTCAAAGGTCAGGCAAATCCATGTCTTTAAATTTTTGCTGAATATGAGCTTGTTGTTTTACTCATAACAATGTTAAACTATATTATTATGATGTAAACCTTTTCTATACATACAGTCTTATGCAAAAGTTTGGGCACCCCTCTGAGGCTGCATAATAATTTACTCTGTCGTCACAGAAAAGGATCACAGTGGCATGCCATTCATTTTCTAATAAAAGCTGAGTACTGGGGTATTGTCCAGACAAAGATTTTTAGTGTAGCAATATTAAGTTGTATGAAATTAAATCAGATAGGCTATGCAAAAATGTGGGCACCCTTGTCATTCTGTTGATTTGAATACCTGTAACTACTTAGCACTGATTAATTGGAACACACAATTGGTTTGGTGAGCTCATTAAGCCATGAACTTCATAGACAAGTGCATCCAATCATGAGAAAAGGTATTTAAGGTGGCCAATTGCAAGTTGTTGTTGTTCTCTTTGACTCTCCTCTGAAGAGTGGCAACATGGGGGCCTCAAAACAACTCTCAAATGACCTGAAAACAAAGATTGTTCAACATTATGGTTTAGGGGAAGGCTACAAAAAGCTATCGCAGAGATGTAAGCTGTCAGTGTCCACTGTGAGGAACATAGTGAGGAAATGGAAGACCACAGGCACAGTTCTTGTTAAGGCCAGAAATGGCAGGCCAAGTAAAATATCGGAGAGGCAAAGGCGAAGGATGGTGAGAACGGTCAAGGACAAGGAGAAGCTGTATGCACACGCCACAAACAGAGTCGCTTGAGGTATGCAAACGCACATTTGGACAAGCCAGCTTCATTTTGGAATAAGGTGCTGTGGACTGATGAAACAAAGATTGAGTTATTTGGTCATAACAAGGGGTGTTATGCATGGCAGGAAAAGAACACAGCGTTCCAAGAAAAACACTTGCTACCCACAGTAAAATATTTGTGGGGGTTCCATCATGCTGTGGGGCTGTGTGGCCAGTGCCGGTACTGGGAATCTTGTTAAAGTTGAGGGTCGCATGGATTCCACTCAATATCAGCAGATTCTTGGGAATAATGTTGAAGAATCAGTCACAAAGTTGTGGTCGGTGCTTAATTGGAGCCAATTTCCTCCTACAACAGGACAATAAATCAAAGCACAGCTCCAAACTATGCAAGAACGATTTAGGGAAGAAGCAGTCAGCTGGTATTCTGTCTATAATGGAGTGGCCAACACAGTCACCGGATCTCAACCCTATTGAGCTGTTGTGGGAGCAGCTTGACCGTATGGTGCGTAAGAAGTGCCCGTCAAGCCAATCCAACTTGTGGGAGGTGCTTCAGGAAGCATGGGGTGAAATCTCTTTAGATGACCTCAACAAATTGACAACTAGAATGCCAAAGGTCTGTAAGGCTGTAATTGCTGCAAATTGAGTATTCTTTGATGAAAGCAAAGTTTGAAGGACACAATTATTATTTCAATTAAAAATCATTATTTATAACCTTGTCAACATCTTGACTATATTTCCTATTCATTTTGCAACTCATTTCATGTATGTTTTCATGGAAAATAAGGGCATTTCTAAGTGACTCCAAACTTTTGAAAGAATTTATTGAAAATGAAATAAAGAAATATCTATTTTTCATAAGTATTCATATCCCTGAGTCAAAACTTTGTAGAAGCACCTTTGGCAGCGATTACAGCTGTGAGTCTGGGCAAGTCTCTAAGAGCTTTCCACACCTGGACTGTGCAACATTTGGCCATTTATTATTTTCTAAATACTTCAATTTGGTTGTTGATCATTTCTAGACAACCATTTTCAGGTCTTGCCATAGATTTTCAAGTAGATTTAAGCCAAAACTTAACTCGGCCACTCAGGAACATTCACTGTCTTCTTGGTGATAAACTCCAGTTCAGATTTGGCCTTGTGTTTTACGTTATTGTCCTGCTGAAAGGTGAATTCATCTCCCAGTGTCTGATGGAAAGCAGACTGAACCAGGTTTTCCTCTAGGATTTTGCATGTGCTTAGCCCCATTCTGTTTATTTTTTATCTTGAAAAACTCCCCAGTCCTTAACGATTACAAGCATACCCATAACATGATGCAGCTACCACTATGCTTTAAAATATGGAGAGTGGTACTCAGTAATGTGTTGTATTCCATTTGCCTCAAACATGATGCTTTTCAGGACAAAGAGTGAATTGCTTTGCCTAATTTTTTGCAGTATTACTTTAGTGGCTTCCTTCTTTTTACTCTGTTAATTAGGTTAATTTTGTAAGTAGCTGCTGAGGAGAGGACTAATAAGCCAATTGATTTTTTTTTTTTATTTAACCTTTATTTAACTAGGCTAGAACAATAACAAATTCTTATTTACAATGACAACCTAAGAACAGTGGGTTAACTGCCTTGTTCAGGGGCAGTCTTCCACTGATTCCACTGTAGCCATTACCTCAAGCACGTCCAATTAAGGTGCCAACAACCTCCTGTGGTGAAATCTCTGTTTTCCATTCTCTCTGGCAACTGAGTTCGGAAAGACACCTATATATTTGTACTGACTGGGTGTATTGATACACCATCCAAAGTGTAATTAATAACTTCACAATGCTCAAAGGGATATTCAATGTCGCTGGTCTTTGTGAGTTAATCTGTGTTTGAAATTCAATGCTCGACTGAGGGACCTTACAAATAATTGTATGTGTAGGGTACAGATATTCAAATACATTATAAATACATATATTTCGCTCTCTGACATTGCTCGTTCTGATATTTCTTAATTTCGTATGTTTTTCTTCTGGATTATGTGTGTGTTGTTTTTTTATTATTGTTATTATTTTATTAAACCCCTTTTTCGCCATATCCAATAGGATTTTACAGTCTTGTCCCATCGCTCCAACTCCCGTACGGACGCGGGAGAGGCGAAGGTCGAGAAACGTGCGTCCTCCGAAACACAACCCTCCAGCCGCACTGCTTCTTGACACAAAGCACGCCTAACCCAGAAGCCAGCCGCACCAATGTGTTGGAGGAAACACAGTACACCTGGCGACCGTGTCAGTGTGCATGCGCCCAGCCCGCCACATGAGTCGCAACAGCAAGATGGGAAAAGGACATCCTGTCCGGCCAAACCCTCCCCTAACCCGGACGACGTTGGGCCAATTGTGCGTCGCCTCACGGGTCTTCCGGTCGCAGCCGGCTGTGACACAGACAGGGCTTGAGTCCGCATCTGTAGCAACGCAGCTTGCACTGCAATGCAGTGCCTTAAACCACTGTGCCACTCAGGAGGGAGTTTATTTTTTATTATTACTTGGTATTACTGCACTGTTGCAGCTAGAAACACAAGCAACAGCGGTAACAGCTGCAAATATGTGTAAACGACCAATACAATTTCTTTTCATTTCTACTCATAAAGATTCACCCTGTTGATGTCTGTGGCTGTCCTATGGTGGTTGTTCCAGGTGGAGGTTGTTGTGAGGCTGTGGAAGGATGGTTTCACCCTGAACAATTAGGAGTTCAGGAGGTACTCTGTACAGGAGCACCAGGATTTCCTTGAAGCCATCAAACAAGGATATGGCAACTATTCACACTTTATAATACCAGGTTAGTTGGTGTCCTGCCTGTGTATACTTGCTCTAGCTTTTTTCCTGATACTGATCTTCCCATCCACCCCCTCCCCTTTCCCTGCCGTTTTTATCTACACATTTCGTTGTTATATTCTCTCTATACAATCTATTGGTTGATTGAATGATATGATGATTTCTCTGGTATTGAAGAGCCAGGATGCAAGAAGGAATGATATATGGCTCATTGGAGATTGGAGACAATATTTTTTCAGATCTGAGATTCGTGATCACAAGCCGCACTTGCTTGCAACGTTGTCACCCCGAACATTGAACCACACACATCATGAAGCTTTTATCTAGCATGAGTGTGACATAGAAGGTCATACTTCAGCATGCTTTGATCAGCAGAGTTCCCAATATATTCTATACTAGCCTGTCCTGCATCTCCAATAACAAACTGCTTAGGATCCACATTCTATGTAAAGGTCACAGCCAGAATAGCTTGCACTCCTAGTTACAACTTAGCAAACACATTTCCATAGATACACCATATCATACAGAAACGCAGCATATCATTGACTGACTTGTTTGTTAGTTGGTTGGTTGACTGGCCTGTCTGTCCTGTTCCAGTGAGCTGCCTGTGGAGTTGGAGAACCGGGCATAGGAGGAGGAACTGGAGGGGAATGTTGAGGATCTGACAGAGGAGGCATATGCCCCCAGGAAGAAGACCTTCCACGCCTTTAGTGGGTGAAGGTACAGGCTGGGCAGGTGGCACATATAGATAGATAGATAGATAGATAGATAGATAGATAGATAGATAGATAGATAGATAGATAGATAGATAGATAGATAGATAGATAGATAGATAGATAGATAGATAGATAGATAGATGCATGGGCAGGTGAAAAGGTTAACTTATGGTTATATTTCCTTGATGTAATGCAGGGTTTCCCAACTGGCAGTGATTTTATTTGGCCCCGCAAGTTTTCTGAACAAAAAAATAAATATGTTTTTTTATAAAAACAAATGGATTTTCATTGTTGGACATAAAATAGTGTAAAATCATCAGGAAATCAGCTCAAAGTGATTTTAGTTCATATCCCAATTTAATCAAAGTTTGAAATTATTATATTTTTTTGTACAAATTATTTATAATCATGTTCCGTCCCCCCGACCATCTGCTCAAGAAAGAATCGTCCCGCCCGCGTCTTGATGTAGTTGGGGACCATATTATACCACTAGGTGCTGCTCTATGTCTGTAGCAGTATTAGGAGTTGAACTAGGACCCCATACAGTTTTTGGGACTAGCTTTGATGAGAGCCACTGGGGAATAAATTACATATTTTTGTCCAAATTGCAATGTCTTTTGTGTGTGTATGTCCAGTGTTGCTAACAGAGTGGTGGTCCGCTCTCTGTCGGTGCACGAGGAGGGGGAGTTCCCCCCAATTCCTATCACTGGACCACGGCATCACTGTCACCTCTCTGCAGATCTGGTTGACAGACGGCAGGAGGCTGGTGCAGAGGTTAAATCTATCGCATAGGTGGATATTACACTGTTATAACCCCTCATATACTGTTAACTGTATAGGAACCTTTTTATCCCTACATCCATGATTCTTATAAACCCAGTACACTGAATACGCCAGGCCTTTTAAGATTATCCTTCTGACCATAACGTTAAGAGATCAAACAGACATGTTGAAGATGACGTAATGGTTCTTAATCCTACCAAGGTTTAGAGTGCACCATGGGCCATGTTATCCCCGAGCATGAGGCATCATATTATATCATATAATTAGACTTCCCAGAACAGACATTCCAATTCATGTCAAAGTTCCGTAATGGTTGTGAATGGAAGGCATACCTGTATGTCTATTCTTTACATTCTATTTCGAGCTAATGTGTTCTATCTCCTGCTGCATGGTGCCTGCTGCATGCAGAAAACCTGATGTGAGCGCTGTCTGGCGACATTGTAAATCTATAAAATCCCTAGAGAGGAATTGCATAACTCAGATGCAGCGTTTATTATGTAACAGTGTTAGCTGAGAGAGAGGGGAGAGAAGACAACCCAGAGCTCAGCATCTTGTATGATGTTCGAATAGAGTATATGGGGCTTCATATCAATAATAGATTATGTTGACTATATAGTGGTATAGAGCAGTTGTTCCCAACCTTTTTGGAACCATGGCCAACCTTGAAGGGATATACATTTCTGCAGCACACCTAATATTTACCTATTCATTTATTTAGTGGTAATAACCTCCATCGTATCTGATCCAGACTGAAAATAATATTTTTTCTGTGACAACCTTTTTTTATAGATTAAATTGGATTTATTTAAAATATTTTCATTGTTTTCATGGTTCCTTAGTGATGATGGTTACTTTGTGTTTACCCCTTTAAAAGCGTCCCGTGAATCTGCCCAGAAAGAAAACCAAGGACACAAAGCCATGCTCCGTTTGTTTCTATGGCAGAGGCTATGGTATAGCTATGTCACGACTCCTTCCGAAGTTGCCTCACCCCCTTGTTTGGGCATGCTTCGGCGATCGTCGTCACCGGCTTTCTAGCCACTGCCGCTCCCTCCTTCATTATCCATTTGTCTTGTCTTGTCATTACGCACACCTGGTTCTCATTTCCCCCCAATTACTTCATGTATATCTGTTCCCTCATGTCCTTGTCGGTTATTGTTTGTTGTGACTGTGTATGTTACGGTGTGCTATATTTCCGAGTAGACATTTATTCAATCGTGGTTTTGTTTCCTAGGCGGTGCCTAGTTATAGTAACACCATTCGTCATTTCTGTTCAGATTTGTATACTTGCTTGGTATTAAACATACCTTTATTCCACGCTATCTCCTGCGCCTGGCTCTCCATTATATATTCATGCCGTCACAAGCTAAGCCCAGAGCCATGTATTTAAGCAATAAGCCATGGGGGTGTGTGATATATGGCCAACATACCATGGCTAAGGGCTGTTCTAATGCAAGACGCAAAGCGGAGTGCCTGGATACAGCCCTTAGCCATGGTATATTGGCTATATCCCACAAACCCCCGAGCTGCCTTAATGCTATTATAAACTGGTTACCAATGTAATTAGAGCAGTAAAAATATATGCCACGGCTCGATCAGGACTCGAACCACCCAGTTTATAATAAGAAATAAATCACTCTGGCTAAGCCTAATCAGACTTGCCTGTGCTAATGACTTTCACAGACAAAGTCAAATGAAAGAAATGACTTTGCTCGTGTTGAGCGACAGGTGATACAAATGTAACAACAGCCTTGGACTTGAAGCAATGATACAGATGTAACCATGTGCCATTTAATGTATTATCTGACCGGCACTAGTGCTCCCAAGTAAAATGTCCATGTGCATTCTACAGGTCACGTTTATAAGTGAGTATTAATTTTTAAAAATCAAGACTTGAGGCACACCTGAGTGTTACTCAAGACACACTGGTTGGGAACAACTGGTATTGAGAGCAATGGTGTGTAGACGATAAAGAGAACAATGTTTTATAGGGGAAATACTTGACTATTTTCCTGTCATGTTGTTCAGAGGCACAACTATGTTAATAAGTGATCATTAGTACATTTACATTTGAGTCATTTAGCAGACAACCTTATCCAGAGCAAATTACAGTTAGTGAGTGCATACATGTTCATAATTTTTTTTCGTACTGGTCCCCCGTGGGAATCAAATCCACGACCCTGGACATAGTCGCTCTACCATCTGAGCTACACGGGACTAATAGTTTCTGAATAAACAGAATTCTTTGTAAATGCACATTTTGTGAGTATATTTGTGTGCCTGCATGAGTCCCTGTATGTGTGAGCTCATCTCTGTCTCTACGTTTTGTGTTTTCCTCAAGTTCATTGACATTCACGACTATGTCCAGCGCTGTCAGAGGATAGACTCACCTTTCATCCTGAACACCTCACTTCCTTTCTGAGAGCTCCGGGAAGAGGGGCTAAGTCTGGAGGAGGCAGACCTAACCAAAGCTGTCAGCGTCCAGAGACCCCTCAACACAGACCCCCTTCAGACACTCCAGACCATTAGGAACACCCTAAAATCCCACCCATTGGTCACTCTTGGCCAATCGCAACACTCACATAGACTTTTCCCAACAGAAACATCCCTCTTAGTTCACTACTGAAGTGAAGGCAATACTCACATACTGTACAGTAGTTCCTCTATGGTCTGCCCAGGGTGGAGACATTGCTCCCAGTCCCACAGCCCCCATTACAGTCATCCAAGCCCCCTTTTCTCCCCCTTGCTCTCTTCAAATGCTGATGTCTCACATCACTTCTTGAGCATCAAAAGGGCTCAAACCTCCTCCACTACATAGCTCTAGCAACGCTTTGTGTGTTATTTTCCATATTATGTCTATCTCTGATAAGCTACCCAGGAAAGGACACTTTTTGTTTTTGAAATATTAATATACAGTATGTACCCTTGAAATAAGGGTAATGAAATCAATAACTTGCTAATCAGATAACATTCATATATTAGCCATTTCTGATTATTTATTTGATTCTACAGCAGTAGAAATACAAGGATATAACATTTACAGAAGAGTGGGAGGTGTTGCTGTATATATTCAGAGCCATATATACTGAAAAAATATATAAATGCAACATGCAACAAGAGTTACAGTTCATATAAGAAAATAAGTCAAGTTAAATAAATTCATTAGGCCCTAATCTATGGATTTCACATGACTGGGCAGGGGTGCAGTCACCCACTGGGGAGCCAGGCCCAGCCAATCAGAATGAGTTTTTCCCCACAAAAGGGCTTTATTGCAGACAAACGTGGCACAAGGTGCACCTTGGTAATTATCATGCTGTTTAATCAGCTTCTTGATATGCCACACCTGTCACGTGGATGGATTATCTTGGCAAAGGAGAAATACTCACTAACAGGGATGTAAACAGATTTGTGCACAACATTTGAGAGAAATACATTTTTTTTGCGTATGGAAAATGTTTTGGATTTTATTTCAGCTCATGAAAAATGGGACTAACACTTTACATGTTGCGTTTATATTTCTGTTCAGTGTATATCCCTGTAATGATTAGAGAAGTTTTTATGTCAAGTGTTATTTAAGTGTTGTGGTTGTAGGTTCACCTGTATCATCTAAAGCCTATTCTTTTAGGGTGTTGCTATAGGCCACCAAGGGTTAACAGTCTGTATCTACAGTCGTGGTCAAAAGTTTTGAGAATGACACAGGTATTGGTCTCCACAAAGTTTGCTGCCTCAGTGTTGATGATGGCAATCTGCACGCACAGTGAGGCGAAGACCTTTGGAGGATGGCCTGGTGTCAAGAAGGGCAGCAAAGAAGCCACTTCTCTCCAGGAAAAACATCAGGGACAGCCACTTAGGGACAGCCACTTAGTTATCACTTTTGCCTTATGGCAAGGTGCTCCATCATGCTTCTTTGATATTCTGCAAAAGGTACAGGGATTGGACTGCTAAGGACTGGGGTAGAGTCATTTTCTCTGATGAATCCCCTTTCCGATTGTTTAGGCCATCCAGAAAGCACCTTGTCCGGAGAAGACAAGGTGAGCGCTACCATCAGTCCTGTGTCATGCCAACAGTAAAGCATCCTCAGACCATTCATGTGTGGGGTTGCTTCTCAGCCAAGGGAGTGGGCTCACTCACACTTTTGCCTAAGAACACAGCCATGAATAAAGAATGGCACCAACACTCACAATTTTGCCTAAGAACACAGCCATGAATAAAGAATGGTACCAACACATCCTCCGAGAGCAACTTCTCCCAACCATCCAAGAACAGTTTGGTGACGACCAATGCCTTTTCCAGCATGCCGGAGCACCTAAGTGGCTCGGGGAACAAAACATCGACATTTTGGGTCCATTGCCAGGAAACTCCTCAGACCTTAATCCCATTGAGAACTTGTGGTCGACCCTCAAGAGGCGGGTGGACAAACAAAAACCCAGAAGTTAATTGACAGCATGCCAGGACGGAATGCAGAGGTCTTGAAAAAGAAGGGTCAACACTGCAAATATTGACTCTTTGCATAAACTGAATGTCATTGTCAATGAAAGCCTTTGACACTTATGGAATACTTGTAATTATACTTCAGTGTACCATAGTAACTACTGACATAAAGATCTAAGAACACTGAAGCAGCAAACTTTGTGGAGACCAATACTTGTGTCATTCTCAAAACTTTTGGCCATGACTGTAGATAATGTGGTGAAATGCTTGATAGTGTGTGTGTGATGTTAACAGGGAGGTCTATTTTCTGGGTGACCTGAACATTGACTGGTTAGCAACTAGCTGTCCTCTCAAGAGGAAGCTTTTAACAGAGACTAATGCCTGTAATATGACCCAGGTTATCACTCAACCAACTAGAGTGCACAACAATACTGTTGGACCTGTGACATCCACTTGTATTGATCACATCTTCACTAATGCTGCAGAGATTTGCTTCAAAGCAATATCAGTTCCCATTGGCTGTAGTGACCATAACATTGTGGCAATAACAAGGAAAGCCAAAGTGCCAAAGGTTGGGCCAAAATGTTTTGATGAAGTGAATCCAGATGCAGCACTGGATATATTTGTAAAATTATTCATGCTAATTGTTGACAAGCATGCACCTGTTAAGAAACTAAAAGTGAGAACTGTTATAGCCCTCTGGATTGATGATGAATTTTAAAAGTGTGCGGTTCAAAGAAATTATGCAAAAGAGGTGGCAAACAAGTCAGGCTGCTCAGCTGATTGGTTGACATTGCTGTCAATTGAGACATTTTGTGACTAAACTTAACAAAAATAAGAACAAATTACATTACCAAACCCAGAGAAATGACATAAATCACAATGGGAAAAGCTTTTGGAGTACCTTAAAAATATGCAATAGGGGTTTTTATTTTCTGCCCAACAAATACAACATGCCATGTAAAGGCATAGGGACGAAGCCCAAAACAAACACGTAGCAAAAAACACAGGGCTGTGACCCAAACAAAAGAGCGAGGTAGACCTCTAATAAATACATGGGACGAGACCCGTAATCACAAGTGAACAATACAAACAGCATGAGAGCCGAAACAACAAATAACAGGTACTCACAAGCCCAACAGACATGGGAACAATAATCAACAAACAGTGGTGAACAAAGGGCACAATTATACAATGACTAATCAGGGGGAATGGGAAATGGATAAATAAGATTATAGTTCGAGCCTTATTGTTAGATTTCAGTGCAGCCGTTGATGTTATTGATCATAAATTGTTATTGAAGGAATTCACTTGCTATGGCTTTACATCACCTGCCATCATATGGTTGGAGTTATTTATCCAATAGAACAGAGAGAGTGTTCTTCAATGGAAGCTTCTCTAACAAAAGTATGTGGACACCCCTTCCAAATAATGGATTTGGGTTATTCAGACACACCAATTGCTGACAGGTGTATAAAATCGAGCACACAGCCATGCAATCTCCATAAACAAACATTGGCAGTAGAATGGCCTTACTGAAGAGCTCAGCGACTTTCAACGTGGCACTGTCATAGGATGCCACCTATCCAACAAGTAAGTTTGTCAAATTTTGGCCCTGCTAAAGCTGCCCAGGTCAACTGTAAGTGCTGTTATTGTGAAGTGGAAACGTCTAAGAGCAACAAAGGCTCAGCCGCGAAGTGGTAGGCCACAGAAGCTCACAAAATGGGACTGCCGAGTGCTGAAGCACGTAGCGCGTAAAAAATATTCTGTCCTCAGTTGCAACACTCACTACAGAGTTCCAAACTGCCTCTGGAAAAAAATGTTTAGTTCGGGAGCTTCATGAAATTGGTTTCCATGGCCGAGCAAGGCTAAGAACACCATGCACAATGCCAAGCGTTGGCTAGAGTGGTGTAAAGCTTGCCGCCAGTGGAAAAGTGTTCTCTGGAGTGATGAATCACGCTTCACCGTCTGGCAGTACCGGTGGAGCAGTCCGCTGTCTGCTCCGCTCCTGAGCCAGAGCAGTCTGCTCCACCGGTGCCCAATCCGGGTCCAGCCGTCTGCCCCGCTCCTGAGCCTGAGCAGTCCGCTCCACCGGTGCCCAATCCGGGTCCGGCCGTCTTCCCCGCTCCAGTGCCAGAGCAGTCCGCTCCACCGGTGCCCATTCCGGGTCCAGCCGTCTGCTCCGCTCCTGAGCCAGAGCAGTTCGCTCCACCAGTGCCCATTCCGGGTCCAGCCGTCTGCTCCGCCCCAGTGCCAGAACAGTCCGCTCCACCTGTACCCATTCCGGGTTCAGCCGTCTGCTCCGCTCCAGAGTCAGAGCAGTCCGTTCCACCGGTGCCCATTCCGGGTCCAGCCGTCTGCTCCGCTCCAGTGCCAGAGTAGTCCGCCGTACCGGTGCCCAATCTGGGTCCAGCCGTCTGCTCCGCTCCAGTGCCAGAGCAGTCCGCTCCACCGGTACCCAATCCGGGTCCAGCCGTCTGCTCCG
Source organism: Thymallus thymallus (assembly GCA_023634145.1). Classification (NCBI taxonomy): domain Eukaryota; kingdom Metazoa; phylum Chordata; class Actinopteri; order Salmoniformes; family Salmonidae; genus Thymallus; species Thymallus thymallus. The sequence goes on from CM042411.1 coordinate 16,228,098, forward strand.
CTCCAGAGCCTGAGCAGTCCGCCCCACCGTTGCCCAGTCCAGGCCCGGTTGTTTTCCCAGCTCCATGGCCGGAGCCGGTTGCCCCACCGGTGTCCAGTCCAGGCCCGGTTGTTTGCTCCGCTCCATGGCCGGAGCCGTTTGCCCCACCGGTGCCCAGTCCTGGCCCGGTTGTTTTCCACGCTCCATGGCCGGAGTCGTTTACCCCACCGGTGCCCAGTCCGGGTCCGGTTCCTTGCCCATCTCCATGGCCGGAGCAGTTTACTCCACCGGTGCCCAGTCCGGGCCCGGTTGTTTTCCCCGCTCCTGAGCCGGAGCCGTTTACCCCACCGGTGCCCAGTCCGGGCCCGGTTAATTGCCCAGCTCCATGGCCGGAGCCGTTTGCCCCACCAGGTCCTGCCGTGTAGTTCTGGGCTGATCCCTCACCTTCCTCATGATCATTGATGCCCCACGAGGTGAGATCTTGCATGGTGCCCCAGACCGAGGGAGATTGACCGTCATCTTGAACTTCTTCCATTTTCTAATAATTGTTGCCTTCTCACCAAGCTGCTTGCCTATTGTCCTGTAGCCCATCCCAGCCTTGTGCAGGTCTACAATTTTATCCCTGATGTCCTTACACAGCTCTCTGGTCTCGGCCATTGTGGAGAGGTTGGAGTCTGTTTGATTGAGTGTGTGGACAGGTGTCTTTTATACAGGTAACAAGTTCAAACAGGTGCAGTTAATACAGGTAATGAGTGGAGAACAGGAGGGCTTCTCAAAGAAAAACTAACAAGTCTGTGAGAGACGGAATTCTTACTGGTTGGTAGGTGATCAAATACTTATGTCATGCAATAAAATGCAAATTAATTATTAAAAAAATCATAAAATGGAATTTTCTGCATTTTTGTTTTAGATTCCGTCTCTCACAGTTGAAGTGTACCTATGATAAAAATTACAGACCTCTACATGCTTTGTAAGTAGGAAAACCTGCAAAATCGGCAGTGTATCAAATACTTGTTCTCCCCACTGTACATAAATTAAACTATTTGATGAAACATTGAATTTGGTCTTACTGCTATTAGCCTAGATTCATACATGGAAAAACAGATATTCAAAAATAAATCAAAAGGACATATGTTTTGAATTTCCGTCCTATATCTGAGAGATATAGGACAGGAGTGTACAAAACATTAGGAACACCTGCTCTTTCCATGACATAGACTGACCAGGTGAATCTAGGATAAATCGATGATCCCTTATTGATGTCACCTGTTAAATCCACTTCAATCAGTGTAGGTGAAGGGGAGGAGACAGGTTAAATAAGAATTTTTAAGCCTTGAGGCAATTGAGACATGGATTGTGTATGTGTGCCATTCAGAGGGTGAATGGGCAAGACAAAATATTGAAGTGCCTTTGAACGAGGTATGGTAGTAGGTGCCAGGCACACCGGTGTGTGTGTGTGTCAAGAACTGCAACGCTGCTGGGTTTTTCACACTCAACAGTTCTGTGTGAATCAAAATTGTCCACCACCCAAATGACATCCAGCCAACGCCAGGCTAGTGGTCGAAAACCAGTCATTGATGAAAGAGGACAAAGGAGGCTGACACAAATTGTGCAGAGCAACAGACGGGCTACAGTTAGTCAGTCACCTGACAGTCCAGTACAACATTGGTGGCCAAAGACCCATAAAGGAATGCACAACTCGTCGTACGTTGACACATATGGGGTATGGCAGCTGAAGACCTTACAGAGTTCCACTTCTTTCAGAAAAACAAGAAACTGCGGTTGCAGTGGGCTAAGGAACAAAAACACTGGACACTGGAGAATTGAAAAAACATGGCCTGGTCTGATGAATCCCGGTTTCTTGGGAGGACTAGGGTATGGAGAAAACCACATGAGTACATGCATCCATCATGCTGTGTGTCAACATAGCAGGCTAGTGGTGGTGTGATGGTGTGGGGTGTGTTTTAATGGCACACATTGATTGGGCCCATTGATAAACATCATTGCCAATCAGGTGCATTCCTTCATGGCAGCAGTGTATCCATCTGCAAATAGATTATTTTCAGCAGGGTAATCCCCATGACACAAGGCAAGGATTGTCCAGGAATGGTTCCACAAACATTACAGTGAATTCAACTTACTGCAGTGGCCTGCCCAGTCACCAGATCTCCATCCGATTTTGCATCTGTGGGATGAGATGGAAAGAGCTATTCGGAGTAGAGATCCACTATAAGCCAACTTCACACAACTGTGGGAAGCATTGGAGTCAACATGGGCCAGCATCCCTGTGGAACGCTTTCGACACCTTGTAGAGTCCATGCCTCAACGAATTGAGGCTGTTCTGAGGGCAAAAGAGGGTGCAATTCAAAATTAGGAAGGTATTCCTAATGTTTTGTACAATCTGTGTATATACAGGGTTTTTCTTTATTTTTACTATTTACTACATTTTAGAATAATAGTTAAGAAATCAAAACTATGAAACAACACTATGAAACAAATCAAAATACATTTTATATTTGAGATTCTTCAAAGTAGCCACCCTTTCCCTTGATGACAGCTTTGTACACTCATGGCATTCTCTCAACCAGCTTCATGAGGACCACCACAGGAATGGTTTTCGCGAGAAGACCGATTTTCGGGATGTCTTTTGGTCTGACAAACACTCCTGTAGCTCTGCCACCTTCCACTGCAGATGTGGAATGGATGAGGTGGATTGAGATGCAGCCCATGAAAAAAAGTAGTTTAAAAAGATGGATTTTGATGGGGATTTGTTAATTTTGCTAATTGGATTTCGACTCTAGGGGGTTTCAATGCCATTATCTTCAATATGTAAAGCCAAACGGAGGGAACACGAGACAGAAGAGAGAGGAGGACACAAAGATAGTCGATGTGAAAGCTACTGCACAGCTGGAAAACCCTTAGAACCAAATGTCATCTCGACTAGTCTAGACAGGTATTTTCTTTAGGCTACCATGGGTATGCCAGGTGGACAGCTATAGGGGTCCTGTAGTAAAAGGAGACACATTTCCTATCCGCAACATATTTAATAGCACTAAGCACGCCTGGAATTACTTGACTTTAAGTCCCATATTTATTTTCCAAATGGCCTTTTTACCTAAATGTAATTTGCGCATTCCTCTTCACGCATTATTTAGCATTATCTGAAACATATACAGAGTAATTCGTTCAGATGCTTGATTTCCCGATATCTTTCAGTCAGTAATGTTGCTGGCAAGAGCGACTGAATGTTTGGAATGTGTGAGGAAATCTTGAGGGTTTGGCTGGGCTCTCTGCTTCAGTTTTCTGTACCCCGGTTGCTGGCAATGTATCTGAGAGAATGCAGGTTAGTTGACTGCTCGGTTGTTAGTGGCTTGGCGCCTATTTGTGAAAGAAGGGATGATGCGGAGAGGAGAGAGGAGAAGAGAAAAGACAGGTCTTCTGTGGGACAGGTTGTGTTCTGAATGAATCGCTCGAACACTCGTGAGTGAGATGAACCATTTCACAAACAAAAACGCATTGGAAATATTAAAACACAACATTTTTTAACTGATTGGTATGGATTTGTTCTAACTATGCACCTGTCAATATACTATTTTGCGACAATCATCGTTTATAATTAAACGTGCCCAGACGTAACCTATAACCTGTATAAAGTGCGTGTGTGTGTGTGTGTGTGTGTGTGGGTGGGTGGGGGGGTTGTGTGTCACGGTCTCTGGTGTGTGTTTGTGTGTGTGTGTGTGTCCCTGTCCCATGTGAATCAGATTCTAATGCAATTTAAACGTACATCGCAGCCACGTAGGCCTATCGATCATCCCATTAAAACATCCACCACCAGCTTCTGGCCTGCATGGGAAACCGATCCAGCCAACTTTCACTCGGGTTTGGTGTCATTCCAGTTTGGTGAGGTGCCAGCATCACATAGCACAGAGACGAAGAGGAAGAAGATTTAATATATTAACATTTACTGTGGGGAAAAGTAACCTGTTATGATAGCTGGATATTCATGCCAACAATGTCACAAGATAACAATGTAAGTGTCACATGTGCAATGGATCATTAATCACATAGATGTTTCGTTTTAATTGAGATGGCAGAATAAAAAAAGAGTGCATTTGTCTTTGATGATGCCATCATTTTTTCTCAGATCTCATCATTGTGACCTCTGCAGACTGGTTTTTGCTCAAGTCTGTAGACTGAAATTAAAACTTATCCTGTAGGCTGAAGTTTCACTGCCTCAAAACTCAAGGTCAAATAATGGTTATTGATCATCATGTGCATACTTTTTCAAGGTGGCTGATAATTAGAAATATGTCAAAACAACCTATGCTTCATTATCTACTTATGTTATTATAACCCTGTAATGACTACAATGTCAATGTTAAGTATCTCCTCCAGTGATTGTGCTACCACTGTTGACCACTGGAGGCGCCTGTCCGGCTGTATGGCGCGGTGAGTGAAGTGGAACAGCACTGTCTGTCAAACACCGCAGTGTCCTTCTGCTCTACTGCTGGAATCTGCCTGCCTGCGACTCTCTCCCTGTATCTCTCTGAGCCTGTGATCCACTGAGCGCCTTTACTCTTCTCTTCTCTCAGCATCACTCAGGTAAAGCCAATACAGACTTCTCTTTCTATAATTGTTTTTCTTGCTTATTGTTTGCATGGGATGTGATTGAGATAATGATAGAGATTTGAGGTTGTAAGGGATGTGTTCACTTATGGCAAAACTGCTATGATAGAGTAAGAAATTAATGTTTGTTATATGTGTTAGTTAGATTCTGTTTATTCTGTTTATTGTGGCAGCACCATTTCAGCAGGTCAAGATAGATAGATAGATAGATAGATAGATAGATAGATAGATAGATAGATAGATAGATAGATAGATAGATAGATAGATAGATAGATAGATAGATAGATAGATAGATAGATAGATAGATAGATAGATAGATAGATAGATAGATAGATAGATAGATAGATAGATAGATAGATAGATAGATAGATAGAAAGATAGATAGATAGATAGATAGATAGGTACTTTATTGATCCCCGAGGGGGAAATTTCTTTACATGCAAATGTATTTGGCGAATAAAGGTGCTTCTGATTCTAAGATAGCCTCACTCATAAACAAAAACACAGAATAGTTGCAAGCATATTTCCATGTAATTGCCTACCAATCTAGGGTCACCTTTTCTTTATCCTACTTGAATAATGATACGTAGAGACATTGCATCTCTTAATTAGATGTACTAATTTGATGCAGTGTTGCTGGCTGACATAAATACATGTGAAATAGAGATCAGGGTGAAAAATAGGGGAAATCTCTGAGAGAAACCTGTGTGAAGGGGATGCTTATGTGTGTGTTTATGTGCGGGACTGCCTGCCTAACTGTGCCCTTCCCTCTCTGGCGCAGTTCCAGCCCCTGAGCACTGAACACAGGGCAGTGTGTGAGTGGCAGCAGAACTGAGCAGCCTCATGTCCTCCCGACACACACATTAACACCAGCTCGTCCCCGGCCGTCACCTAGAGTCACACACACACACACACACACACACACATACACACACACACACACACACACACACACACACACACACACACACACACACACACACACACACACACACACACACACACACACACAGACTTAGAGGCACACCATACACAGACACACACACTCTCAGACTCAGAGACACAAACACATACACTCACATTCACATACAAACACTTGGAGCCAGCCATGGCAAAGGGAGAGAGGGTAGCCCATACCCCAGCAGGCAAACTCCTCAAGCCCCCAGAGCCAGCCTTCACCAAGCCCCCACACCAGGTAAGGAAACACTGCTTTTATTTTGTGAATCAGTTGGTTAGTTTACCCCTGGACTGACATCTCAGTGACATTCATGTTCCTTTGGTTTGGGTTTCTGTCATGCTGTTATGCCATCTGAGAGATTGAAAATCAGTTGGATTGTGATAGTACTACTTACAGCTTAGGACCAGACATAGAGGACATTTCTCTCTTTTTCTGTTGGATGGATGACATTGGAGTA